>JAMXBB010000011.1:2715352-2817234 GCA_024138015.1 Lumnitzera littorea
AAAATTAATTTTTGAAAAAGGGCTTCATAGCACTGTTCTATATCATCTGAGTAATCTACACAAAAATTTTGGGCTTGAAACTACACTCCTAAGGTCATTTATTTTTAAACTGAAATGTGCTCGGTTTTGCACGATTTCTTAAGGACCATATATTACGGAACATAATTTCATCAAAATAATATTTTTCCTACAAACTACATACAAAAATATCCCAGAATAACAAAATTCATAATTTTCTAATTATATTTACTATTTTTACAAAAATTCACAAGATTCGGGCTGGAAATCGGACTCACCGATTTGGGTGGCTCCGGCCACCGCGGGCTGCCGTGGCCTTGTCGGCCGGCCTGGGCATTGCCACCACCGTGTGGTGGTGGTGGCCGTCCACTCCCAGCTCCTCGTCTGGTATGAGTTTCCTTTAAAATCCTTAACTGCACAGTTTTTCTTATTTTTTCTTATTTTTCCCAGCTGCCATGACCCAATTCTGGATGATTCATGATTTTTCCTGATTTTTCTTGATTTTTCCTTAATTAATTATGAATTTTCTTTAAGCATTTAGTATTATTTTAACACATTTCGCGTATTTTAAGTAATTACGCATACTTATACTTACACGTATATTCATATATAGTACAAATAAATATTCTTAAATATTATTTAGGTCATTCTATTATTTTTAGTATACATATAATCTATCTCTAGTAATTTATTAGTTATTAAATTACATTTTTTGCCTTTTCAGTAAATAGCAATTATTATGCTTAAAATTTAAAAATTTTATAGTCTCCTATTTTATTACTTATTTTCTTGAATTCACGTTTACGGGGTCATTTTTACTAATATTCTTCTCAATAATTTATAATTTGGGTTTGATCAAATCTTTTAACCGATCGTCCTAAACCTTGGGTTCTAAGCTCAATCCTACGGTTACTCGGCTTAACTTTGGGGCTTACAATTTGCAAGGCTATGTATATAGGTAAATTTCAATGACCTTTAATTCACACTTTAGTGATTAAAAATAAAAAATACTCCTTACAATATGAAGGTTTGAGAGTATTATGCTTTTCTTGTAGATGTATTGGGCATACAGTAAATAATTGTCTACAAAAATGGGAAGTAAACTCGCTAATGAAATCTAGGTTAGCTAAGAGAACCTTATGGAAGAATCGAAAACTTCATCAACTTCAAGTAGGTTAGAAAATACAAATGGTGAGCATGCAACCATAGACAAGATCATTAGGACAAGTGGTAGTAATACAAAAGCTAATCCTAAACAGGAAGTCAAATCAAAAAATGATTATGAAAAGGACTTTAGTCTAAAAGAAGGAAATACATAAAAGAAAATGGATAATGTTATGGATAAAATACATAGGACTAATGGTAGAGTAGACAAGCAATCGCTAAAAGGAACAAAGTATAAAAATAGCATAATGCTAGCAAGAAATATAAGTCAAATGACTGCTACGGAAGAGGAAGAGAGTATGAAGAATGCAATTAACATGTAGAGAATCATTATAGATGAGAGGGAAGAACACAAAATGATGGTTATTAGCAATGATAACCAAGATAAGAATTCAAATGATTTTATTACATCGAGATATAAAAATGCCAACGATTAGGTAGTGAATACTTTTGTGTTCTCTTCGGCTTTTCCAACAGAAAAAAAAAAACCTATAGTTGAACTATCAACTTGAAAAGAAAAGCAAATGAGTATGAAAAGGAAATTCCTTTTAATGTTCAATGCACAATTCTTACTAATAAACTCACAAAGACCTTAGGTTGATAGAAGTTAGAGAATGTTGTACCTACAGAAGAAGGAACAATGTGAAAAGGGTACTAGTCAATCTAGAAGAAATGAAGAGGTTATATGGAGACCTTCAGCTACATCACTAAGTTCTTTTAATTCAAGCTACCATATCCTAAGTGAATGGCATAATAAGTACGACACATGCGAGTCAAATCATAAGGATAAAGGAAGAGTTCGTGATTATGATTCTAGCAACAGTGGTAATGGAGGAATACAATCTTTTTATACAAATGGAAAAGTGGTCTAAACTATGGAGCTAGTGGTTGAGCAGATTTAGAGAACCATCCAACTATTACCATCACAATATCCCATCTCAATAGCAATATAGTTACAAAAGATGGTACCTTATCCTCTCCATTTTTAGAACAAAGACAAGACACTAGCTTAGATAGACATGCATTGCATGCTAGTAAACATCTACATAGAGATAGCAGTAACCTTCATGTCAAATCATGAAGTCACATGCTATGACATGGTTACTATGTAACAGAGAATTAATCACCATCCAACCATAGAAAGGCCTTTGAAAATTATGATTTACAATGTGATGGGACTAAATGTACATCACAAACAAGCTACAATCATGCAGACATTAAACTACTATAAGTCAGAGGTGGTGGCTTTCTTAGAAATGAAGATTGATGCGAACTCATTCTATCTTTTCACTATGAAACAAATTTGGGCTGCAATGCAGTTGTGGATGCCTAGGGAAATAGTAAAGGTATTTAATGCTTTGGCACCTAAATATTGTGGATGTACATGTGATTGGAAAGACAAATCAAGAATTGCATGTTTTCATTAAGGTAAGTAATAATTTATATTAGTTTCTATTAGTGATCTATGCTTCTATAAAAGCAATAAATCAACTTAAATTATGAGGAAAATTAGACAATTTTGCTAAGATAGTGGGAAATAGTCCTTAGTGTGTAGGTGGAGATTTTAATGAAGTAACAATGATAGAAGATTGTTTGAGGGGTCTAAATTTTCCAAGAAACCGAACCTACATACACTTATCTTATATGAGTAACTATAACTTACAAGATATAGGCTTCATTAGACCAAAATATACATGATCCAATGAACAAAAATTACCTTCTATGACTCAAAATTTAAGATTCAAGATCTAATAAATGAAATAATTTAAGTTACTTCTTTGATTTAATTTAACAAGTTTTTGATTCTAGAATATCCAGTTGATTATTGATAAAGTTTGGCACAATGGAGCTTGGAGAGCTCCATACCTTGATGCACAAGTTTACCATCTCCTCAAGTGGTCTTCAAACAATTGTCCCTTACTAATTAAAACAAATTAGGATTAGAATTTCAAGAGGGCACAAATCCTTTTTTATTTCAACCTATGTGGCTCATAAATAAATCTTGCTTACAATTAATTGAAAAAGCCTAGTTGCATTTAAGAAAAGATTTGCCTAGTACTATGTCACAACTGCCATAGATACTAAGAAAGTGGAATATGGATGTTTTTGGATTAATACAATTTTGCAAGCGAAGATTGCAACGTAGAATTGAAGGCATTAACAATAAATTAGCCACTCATCTTTCAAACTTTCTTATAAACCTAAAAAGGAAACTTATAGAGGAATTAAAATCTAGTTTTAGATGAAGAGGAGTGGCTATAGAAAGCCAAGGCTAAAACTAAGTGGATACAGATTGAAGAAAGGAATACATATTACTATCATGCAAAAGTACAAGCTAAATGAGCAAAAAAATAGAATATTGGCTTTTGAGGAGAACTTTGGCCAGTGGTTGTATAGATAAGAGGACATTGTATATCATATTCAATAGTACTTTGAGAATTTATTTACAACTTCTAGAGATTGTATACGAAAGAAAAATAACATTGAGGAGTGCTTTAGATATGGGTGCCCAGAACAAATAAAACAATAATTGTAAAGGCCTTTGGAAGATGAGGAACTTAAAACAACTTTAAACTCAATAGCATCTTGAAAATCTTCAGGGAAAAAATGGATTTTATGCTCACTTTTTTAAAAAGTGTTAGCCTTTCTTAGGAGAGTCAATAATAGCTTATATAAGAGAAATCTTTAGCTCTAGAACAATTCCTCTTATCTTAAACTCAACATAAATATGTCTAATTCCTAAACAAAGAGGAGTTAATAGAATTAAAATATATAGATCAGTTAGACCCTATACTATTTTATATAAAGTGATTACCAAGATCTTGGTCCAAAGGTTGATACCTCACTTAAATCAATTAATTCACTCAACACAAGCAAGTTTCATACCTGAAAGGAAGGCAAGTGGTAATATTCTTTTTATAAATGAAGTTTTATATAGCTTTAGAAAGAAAAATCTTAGAAAGGGATGGATGATGATCAAGATAGATTTGGAAAAGGTATATGACACCACTAAATGAGGGATAATATACTAGATGTTGATTAGTTTCAATTTTCTAGAGTAATAGGTGAAATTAATCACAAATTGTCTTTTGACTACACGAATGGAAATATTGATTAATGATTTGCCTATACAATCTTCCCTACTAAGTAGAGGAATTAGATAAGGGGATCCATTATTACCCTAGCTATTTATTTTGGTCATGGAACTTCTAAGCAGGATGATTGAAGAGTAGATTAAGATGGTATATTGGGAACCTTTTAGAATTGGTTTACAGCTAAAATTATCCCATACTTTCTTTGTTGATGACATTATCCTTGTTGCTAGAGTAAGCTTAGAGAACATCTAAATAGTGTTGCAAACTCTTCAAAAATTTACTGAGCTAACTAACTCGAGGATAAACCAACAAAAGTTAACTATATCATTTTCTAGAACAATTGCCTTCGATATGAAAGAAAATACCTAAGTGTTGACAATTAGGTATAGTGATTTTAGGAGAGTTGACAATTTTGATAAATACCTAAGTGTTCCTTTAAATAATGGTTGAAAACTATCCATAAATCAAATAAAATTTATAATTAACAAACTATACAGTATGTTAGAAGGCTGGAAATCAAGACATTTAAGCATGGTAAGGAGACCAATCTTGGGAAATTTTGGTGCTCAAGACTATGCCAAATTATTATATGCAAGCTTTGAGTTTGCCAACAAAAATTATTAATGGAATCATGCAAATAATATATAATTTCTTATGGAATGGAAATAGCACAAAAAGACATTCATTGGCTATCTTGGGCCACTCAGTTAAAAGACCAAGGAAGGCTAGGATTATTTGATCTATCCATTTGAAATAAGGCTTAGTCCATTAAGAGGGCATAGAAAATAAAAAAATAGAAAAGTTAAGTAGATGGAGCTACTAAAGGCTAAGTATAAATTAATACAATACAATGGCGATGGGAGTAGAAGTAGGGGATCTTTTCAAGCTAAGGATTTATTGAATAGTTTGGAATGGGAAAACAAGCAAAAGTGTTATGTTTTGATAAATGACAAGTCTGTAAGTTTCTGCAATGAGAAGTTGAGAGGGCAAAGAACTATGAGAGAAATAATTGGCAGACTCGTGCATATAAACTTAACGGACTACTTTATAAATGAAGTTAGTTGGGATGAGCAGAAAATTGGATTCCCAATTTCAAATACCATTGTTGAAAGGTTTAGACCAATATATTTATCCGAGTCTAGAGTAGATCAAAGTAGTATGATAAATGAGTCAAGATTAAAACTTGCTCTCAATCAGATATATCACCAAATATATGGAGATAAATAAGATACACTAATCAAGTGGAAATGGATTTGGACTTTAGTTTTCCTACTAAAAGTTCAATTGTTTCTTTAGAAAGTAATGCGCAATGCTTTAGTAAATCTACCTAGAGAAGGATTAGAGATGATGTTAAATGTCCTTATTGTGAGGAAGGGGATTTATTACATGTCTTTTGAAATTGTCTAGCAAGGGGAAATATTGATACTTTTTATGAAGCTAAGCTAATGACAAGAATTTCAAATCACAAGAAATATGTTGGTAGATTAAAGAAAATAGCATGATACCGAGGAGATCTTAGAATAAAGCAAACCTTCCTAAAGATTTAGGCTTTGTTTATATGCTGTGGTACTATACATGGAACAAAATAATAAGGCTTTTAAGAATATCAGTAGCAAAGAAAGAAGACAACATGCAATTCATAAACTTACCTTAGAATTCTACACGTAACATAAAACAAGTATCATAATTTCAAGTCGTGAATTAACAAGGGATTCACCACAACAAGGGTGGTTTAAAAAATACAAATGCCTCTATTAACATTTTAAATCAACAAAGTTCAGTTGCAAGAGTTATCAGGATTATAAGGGATAATAGATCTATGGTTTTGGTAATAAAGTGGGAATTATGGATGTTTTAACAACTGAATTATGTGCAATTTACTTCTGCATCTAGCTTTATTTATATTTAAATATTTTACACGTAGAGATTAGTATAGATTCTCTTATTTTATTGCTAATGTGACAAATATTAAATTAAAGTACTATAATGTGTGCATTACTTGTAAAAAAAGCCTTTGCAAATTATAGGCCTGATAAATTGAAGCAATATCAAGAGAATGCAATAAGATCGCAAATTAGATAGCAAACTATATGCAAAAGATGGATAGTAGTATTTTTTTTTTATTACATCCTCCATCCAACTGAAGTTTCTAATTTTTTATATGAAGATTTTATTTGTTTTGGGATTTGTAAAAAGACTAAGTATCTTGCTTGTGACAAAGGAGTAGTTAAGCTCCTATAGAAAGATCCTACTAGTAACAGTAGCCATACTCGATGATGTAATTATGTTTTTATTTTAATGAATGCAAATCCTTTGTTCACCCAAAAAAGGAAAAAAAAAAAAAAGATTCACTTTCATTATGCACCTAACATTATCAATCTAAGACTACAAGGTAAAGCTTTACATTGTGTTGGCAAATTTTTAGAGAATAGAAATTGGTAGAAATAAAAAAAAAAAAAAAGGAAAGAAAAAAAGAGGAAACGGGATTTTAATTTTGTGCTTAAAAATATGAGAAGGAAATGGAGAGAATTTTCCATTTCCATTGCTTGATTTCAATAATATAAAGGAAATCGAGGGAAAAGTTATTTAATAGAAAATATTTCCCTTCTTTTTATTTAATGAACTTAAATATTTAGTAGTGTTTTTGTAAATTTAAACTTTTTTTCACTCATTTTCGTAACTTTCTCTCCAATTTCAGAGGGAAACATGATGACTTCAAAAAATGGAAAATTCTTCTCCCATTTCTTTTAATGTCTTAAAAATTTCACCTTCTCTTTAATTATCCAATACAAAACTTCCACTCTTTTTCATCCATTTCTCTTGATTTATTTCTATTTGTACTAAGCTAAACACAAAGTTTATGTATGAGATAAGAAGTATTTTAATCCTTAAGTGAAGAATATAAAAGATGATTATCATAAGGTATATTGTTAGAAAAATGTTGTTAAGTGCCTTAAAGGAAGTTTTGTAGTTTTACATGTACTAGCAACTTTATAAGATCTTACTAACGAGATAACATGCAATACCGATAGTAGTAAATGGTTCCTAACCTTATAAAAACTAGAGTATGACATATCCAACTATTAGGTTATAGGATTGGAAGAGAAAAATAAAATTTTTCTTTTAAGCACATTAGCCAGAGTTCTAGAAGTACTTGCCATATTTTTTCCTATAATTAATCTTAAAAAATCATGTAAAATAGAAGCCTTAATCCACTATTGGCAAATTTTCTACATGATGAGTACTTTAGTCATTTTTAGAGGTCAACACAGCTCTACCCTACCTTAGCAAGTTTTAGAAGATAACATTTAATTTGTTGTTGAGCATAATTACCACAATGGATATTTGCACCCGTTTATAAAAGCAACATTAAGCAAATGAAGTAGTGATAATGCATATGCAAATGAGCATAAATTTTATGTTTTACAACTATGATATTCCATATGTGAGTTCGTATCGAGTAATAAAAAGAATTTATGTCACATTTGGTATGAAAAAATCATCTAAAGTGACATAGAATGAAAATTAGAATGGAATGTCGTGGGGATTGGAATAAAAAACCATTTCCTATGTTTGTAAATGTGCATGGAATGGATAGATATTAAATCTATAAATAGTATATTTTATCAAAAGTACCTTTAATCATTACATATCATAATTTGTGTGAAAGTTAAATAAGTAAATTAATCATAATTAATGAAAATAGAACAAATTGCAATTTTGCTTTTTGATTCCACCTTTTTAAGAGTGGAACCGAATTCCTCCTTAAATTCTATGGAATCACTATTTCACCTTCTAAATATATATCTAAATATGAGAAAATGGAAAGGAATTTGGAATCACGATTATATTTTAATCCATTCTAATATACCAAACGTGATATTGGATTTTCTTCGAGTGGATTCCCTAACCTTAATTTCCATTAACTAATCTAATCCCTAAAACCTAAAATGTTTAATAGGCATTTCATGAACACTTTATATTTGTATCTTTACATTTCTTTCTTGATGGGATAATCATTGTTTGGACAATTTCATTTAGTCGTTCAATCTCTAGTCAAAATATATTTTTTACGACTACTTTTTTGTATATATAGAATTTTTATTTTCTTATAAGCAACTAAACACTTCCATAAGAATGGAAACCCATAAATGTCTTCATTTTGAAGCAACTTAACACCAAGGTTGTTTGCATTGATTACAATCTTAAACCTTAAATCCCTATTAGTTTTTCTATTAGGAGTATCACGTTGCATTATCTTATAGTTAGGTAGGATTTTCTCATAAATGGATTTTTCTACTAAAATTTAACCAATAAATTAGTTGATCAGTAATTTAATCTTTTACATACTCTTAAGAAGAAATTGAATTTACTTCATCATGTAAAGAAAACAATATTTATATCACTAATAATGTTATTTTTGGTATGTAAGAGTAATATAGGATAGAATAGGTTGGAATGTAATAAAAGGGAATAAAATGGAATTAGAATCAAAATGAGAATTCTATGCCTACGTTTGGAAATGTGAATGAAATTATTGATTTCATATATATAATATATTTGGTTGTACAAATGTTCAAAATAAAATTGAGTATGTATTTAGGTAAATGTATACTAATGAAATCAAAATGAAATATCGACTTCATCCTCTATGTGCTAGAATGGAATTCTTTTTTAAAATCAAGAATCGTTATTTCCATGAAACCTAATTTTGATTTCTAAAACTTGTTTCCAACCATGGAAAAGGGAATCGAATCAAAATGTCCGATTCCATTTTGGGTTCATTTCTTTGTACTGTAATTGCCATGAAAATCTTGACTAGTAGGTAGGTTTTGTTTTCAATTGCCAAAGTCATACAATCTTTAATGGTACATTCAGTTGAGCAATTTGTTTTCATTACCATAGCCATAATAATCTTTAACGATATGTTCACTTAGAGACAATGGCTATTCATTTTCCCCTTAGTCCTTAAACAAAGTCTATTGCAATGTTCACTGCATCAAATTCCTAATTCTTGAGATTCCTTGGGAAAGCTAAGAATTTGGGAGAAAGACTCTCATTACCCTTCTTGTCTTCTTCTTCAATACAAACACACCAACAAACCTACCCATCAACATCATGCACATTGGCTAACACAAACTTACCTCGATGAATAACGAGTGCAAAGGCACATTCACTATTCATCTTCTACGATTGCAAACAATATAGTCAATACACATACTAATCATGACAAGAGAAATAGGTCATGGTTAACCAACCTACTATCAATGTTTGCTACAACTATATTGAGGAGACATTATACACTTACATATTGTTGACTACACATCTGACCTCTACTCCCTTAAACACCACCATACAACTTTTATAAGAAACCACTCACTCATTTTGCCAATATTGTCTTGCTCAGTCACATAACTCCACTTCGACGAATCTTTTAGGGGATACCAACCACTAGCACAGCAATAATCCACTCGCATAGCATACACTTTGTTCAATTTATCCAAAAAAGAAAAAAAAAAAAGAAACAATGGAAGAAAAGAAACCTTAAGAGAAAGAGGAAAAAAAGCAAAGAACCTGAACCCATTGTTGGTCATAAGAGGTAGTACAAAACTTCGAGAAGAAAAGAAGTAATAATTGATAATAAGCTATGAATGTATAAATTTTGTTAGTTTTGTTAAGCAGAGGAGATAAATGAGCGATGATACAGTAAAGAGAGAATAGGTCAGACAAAGGGAGAAGGAAGAAGATAAATGGTGACATGATCTTTTCACTTTTATCCTTTAGAACTAACCATTTGTGCATGTTCGAGATTTAGAGACCAACAAATAATCAAGCAAGATGACCAAAAGAACAAAAAAAAAAAACAAGGAATGACAACTCATATTCCTTATTATTCTTTCTGTTAAACTAATAAACGTAACACTCATTCCTCCTTTATTTTACCCTATAGTAATTGTAATCCAATCATCCCCATTCAATTTAGTAAGGGGAATGGCCATCAATATGTATATTTAACTACGGTAATGAATAGATACTCTTAAAAGAATTGGTTCTCTAACTTCTACTTTGGGAAATTTAAGTAGAACTACAAGTTTCATATCTCACTCATTAATTAGTATGAAGTAAAAGCAATATTTCAACTAGAAATGGAATAAGTGAGAGGATTTTGCAAATCGATTGCCCCCTAATAGTTGTTTTATATCTATTGCTATTAGTAGTCGATAAAATTAAACGTTACAATATAACTCTCATTGAAAGATGTTAAAATAGTATAGAGATCTCATGGAAACGGGACAATTAAACCACGACAAATAATTACATTAGGTTTGATCAGGAAAATCGACGGTTGCATTATTTACATGAATCTTAATTAGAAACTTAACAATCATTAAAGCCTTTTAAGTTTAATAATATGAAAGCTATCTATAGGTTCGAATCTATATCTCTTATTATAGTTTTTTTTTTAAAAAAAAAGATGACAAAATTTTAACAATCAAACAAATCTGTAACGGCGAACATAAGCTCGTGTCGACTTATCTAAACAGAATTAACAAACTTTAAAAATTTCTTGCCAATTGCAGCCACTTTATTTCCCATGCCCAACCAATCAATCAAATTTCCAATATTACCAAAAGCGCCACCACACCACACTATCTAAACCAAAAAGACATTTGTTTTTTTTTTCAGCTAAATCCCAACGGTTTACAACCTGAAAATCCTCGAACTGCATCCATTCCGTTTCACTCCATCTTCTCCGATCTTAAAACCCTAAAACCCCGCCCTGAATTTTCCCTCCCCCTCCCCCACCAAAATAATTCATTATACCTGAATTCATGACTATGAGCTCACCGGATAAGCAACAACCATACCTCCAAAAACTTCAAGATCGCCATAAATTCCCAATTCTCTTGACATATTCACGCAGACCTAATCCCCAATCTCCATCGCCCACGCCCTCAGTATCGGTCCCGGACCCGATACCAGAACATCCGGCATCTTTGATCCCCAGGAAGAGGAGAAATCTCCCCAATTTATCGGAATGCCACGCATGTGGGTTCAGAGTTGACTTGAATGACGGTAATAATAGATTACAAATCCTAGATAGTGAATGGCGCATTGTTTTGCTTTGTAAGAAGTGCCTTAATCGTGTCGAGAGTTCGGTTGTTTGTTCTTATTGTTTCGAGGAGACTGCGTGTAGGGATTGCTTCATTTGTAATATGTGTAAACGTAGGGTTCACAAAGATTGTTTCTTGAATTATAGATGCGTTTCGTGTTGTGGAGAGGAGTCTTCTATCTGTGTTGATTGTTGGGTCCCGAAACTGATGATGAGTAGTTTGAATAGAGGCTTGAAAAGGAAGAGGAGAGTTGGAAAGAGTGATGGAATTAATGGGAAATTAGAAAATTCTAGGTCCTCGGGTAAAGGGAATTGTGTTGTGTCAGATCAGGATGGAGGGGAGAATGTGGTGGATTGCATGGCAAGGAGAAAAACCAAGGCCTTTGTGAGTGGAAAGAAGAAAGCCAAAAAGGATGGAGGGTCAAGAGCCATGGTTCTAGTGGCAACTGGTGATTTGAATATGGTTGCTACAAGGGATACTGGAGATGATTCTGGAGTTGGTGATAAAATGAATGATGACAATGGATTTGCATTTAAATTGCATAGTCTGACGAATAGCTCCCCAAGAATATTGAAGAACCATGAGGCTGTTCAAAGGACAGGTAAAAGTAAAGATGATGGATTTCGTGGGGTATCGAGATCTCTTTGTCCAAGTATCAATGAGAAAATTCAAGTTTGTTACAATAACCAGTTTTACAAGAACAATGCAGACAAAAGCGCTTCAGAATCTTCTTTGCATGTGGAGGCATCATGCTGTGATCCTATGATTGCTTTGAATACAAAAGAAGCTCAAGAGATTGATAATATGCATTCCAGCCAAAAGGATAGCAAATGTCTCGTTACTTATGTCCGTAGAAACAAAAATAGGGATAAGGAGGGTGAAGGAAAGGGTTCAGATGGGGTCGTAATAGACCTCCACATTCATAAGATGCCAGCTGAGTCTATTGAGCCTGTGGGTGGAAGAAGTGCCTACAATGCTGACCGTTATAGGCTGAAGTATCACAAGAGAAATTCAATTATGACCAGAATTCAAGACTCTAAAGATATAATCCTTCAAGCCACAGGAACACATCTACAGAGTCAGGCACCTTCTGCTGGTTTACTGTCGAACTGCTCCAATCTGTCAAGAACTGCTGCATTACTTTCTAATATGGTTCCTTTAGAAGCCTCTTCTTGTATGACTGGCTTATTAAGAGATCAGTCTTGAAGTGTACAGGTAGTTACATCACCTTGTAGGCAGTATCACCTTTTCCTAACTTGGATTCACTCAAAAATTGAATCTGTAAGGGATTTGAAGGCTTTTTGTTTTATTCTTTATGATTGTTGCTATCATTTTTGCTTGCATGTTTATGTTTATGTTTATTGTTTGTTAGATATCCTTTCTAATTCCTTTGGATTTCATTAATATGACTTATAGAGATAAAGAGCTAATGGTAACTTCATTTTGTAAGCATTTTAAATTTGTTTGAAGAATCATGTATTGGCTTCCGTATGGACATCTGTGTTGCTAACATCAATTGGAGGTAGTAGTCCTCTTTAGGCTTTCTTCTCTTTCACTGGGCAACTCTTTATGAATGAAAACCTCTTTGTATAGTTCTGTTGAAGCTGCCTTGATTGCAGCAATAATCTTGTCTTAGCTTGGCACTTTTGAAGTCAATAGGGCGCATTAGGAATGGAAATGTAGTTCTGCAATTGATGGTTAGGACATTCGAAAACGCACATCAAATTACTTGGGAAAGCATCCTTTTGAGGTTGTTTGGCACATGAATAGAAAGTTAGAACATCAGGGTTAGGGAAGGTCATAAGAAAACAATTCATCTTCAAGATGGTGCATGTTCACTGTTTATGGTGATGTTCTATCTCTCCGTTCCATGTCTTTTGAATCTTTTGTAACTATACTCTAATGAAAAGAAAAATCTGAAGTTACGAGAAAAAGAGTTGTTTGGTTTATTACATTACTAGTTGTGAAGCAAGTGTGCATTAAAATATCAACTACCATGTCATCAACATTTGATGGAAATTGAACAACACCAACATTTAAACTCTTCTGGATCTAAAAACAAAATTGAGAATTGGAGAACATTTAGTACTAATGTCAACGATAAAAATTTTTGAATCTTTTGACCATTTTATTTTACTTATTTCTCTTATATAATATTCCCAGCGTGATTTTTTATTTTTTTTGGGGGGGGGGGGGGGGNTGGCCAAATATTTGATTTTACTCCATTATTGGAGCCATCATGTTATAACTCTAGAAAAACAAAATAAGAAGCACTAATAAGTGTAGAGATAGTAGTTTAGTGTCAGGTTGATGTATAGTTAGTCTTCTTCGTAGTTAAGTGGTTAGGTGTGGCCTATATGTAGGCTTAAATGAGAGTTAACAAAGTTAGTTGGGAAAATAATTGAAACAATGCTAAAAATAAAGTTCAATTTACTACTTAAACTTTGAACTTGTCAAATTCAGTACCTAATCAAGACTTTTCGTATCATCATTACTATCTACTGTATATTTATGCGATATTTCTCGTTTTGATTAGTAATTAGACTAAGTAGGTAGTAATGATGATGCAAAAAGTTTCAATTAAGTAGAAAATTTAACAAATTAAAAATTCAAGTAGTAAATTGAATTTTTAACTAAAGTTTAGGTAATTTTGACAACAGTGTCCTAAAATAATTTACACTGTGTTTGGCAAGGATTAAATCAAAGGAAGCTTATGAAAACGGAATGAAACCTGTGCAAATAAAAGTAAGGGTAGAAATTATTAGAAATAGGGAGAAATAAGTGAAAATATTTCTATTTTTAAAGCTACTTATTTTCTCTACACTTTTGGGGAGAAAGGAGTGAAAATGGATAGAAATAAATTGAGATTATAGAAATACTCCTAAAAAAAATATTAAACATATAAAATTAAGGATGTTTTAGTTAATCACTAACCTTATTTCCTCTTATTTCCTTCTATTCCATCTTTATAAATCCAAACAAGAAATTAATAATGTATTTCCTTCCATTTCCTTTCTTTTTATTTTCTTTGTTTTCCTTTTTATATGTTTCCGTTGATTTTCACTCTTTACTAAAATTACCATACAGACTGTTAGTTCTTGAATTCTCTTGGAGAGAGAGAGAGAATTAGGAGCATTTGTGCTCTTGCAGTTGTCATCTATAGCAACTTTTCTACAATTTCCCTTCAATCATTAATAAAGTTTCAAAATAATTTAGTTTTTGTATTCTCTTACAAAGAGAGATTTGGGAGCATATGTGCTCTTGCAGAATTTTAGTTGTCATCTATGGCAGCTTCTGTACAAGTTCCCTTTATCTTTCTTTCTCTAAGAGAGTATAAGAACTAAATTATTTTTCCTAATTGACGTCTCCAACTCTTGTTAGACTTATTTATAGGTTACACTTAACCACTTAAGTACTAGTAGGAGTAACTACACATCAAACCGACACTTAACTACTAACTATATGCTTATTAGTGCTTCTTATTTTTGTTGTTGGTAGACTTGTAACAATGCCTCCCCTTTTGAAATTGCCTTTCTTCTCAAGGCGAGAAAAGGTAGGTCTCCACCATAAAAAACGGGGTGAACAAAATAGTGGAAATGCTATTGATAGAAATGGTAGTAACAACCTATGTTTGAAAAATCAAATGACAAGAGTTGCAAGGAGTCCAATACTAGTGTCGGTGCTAGCAAACTTGTGTCGATACTTTACGCCTAAAGGTAACATCACTTTGTTGGTGACCTAGTAACTCACTTTATTGCCATGACCAAACCAGTCCATAGGTGCCATCACCCTAATCGGATAGATCACTAAAAAGAGTTACAGTCCTAGCATGATGCTCACTGCATGTCATTAGCTCAATGTTGATATTGCTAAGAGCATCAATTAATGTTGGATGCAAAGAAACAGAGTTTACTCCATTGAAAGGCTGCAATGGTTGTCACTTCTTTGTACAAGCAAGCCTTAGGAGGTCATCCACCATTATCCAACAAGCCATGGATCACCACTTCTTTGGGTGTCAAATCTGTGAGTCCATCATCTCTAGTGCATGCTGAAGAATTAGCAACACTAGGACGTGAATGTTCCTTGTCATTACAAGCATCAGCATCTAAGCTAATAGGAGCATCTTCCGCTGAAGTGTTACGTTGAATACTTGGAGGACGACAATAAGAACTATCACCTGAGTGATGGACATCTGATGGATCAACTTCAAGAATGCCTATTTGATCTCCTTGATGAACAACAGCATTAACATCTAGTGAAACACTGTCAAACACCATAACTGCAAATAGAAGTGCTGACTCCATGTGAACTGTGGGCATCAATGTATGTATTGACACAGGGAGACCACTTGTTCAATGAAAATTGGACCTATTGCAAAACTCGGAGCAATCATCTTTATGAATATGCAAGTGATAGGAATGGAAGTGAGAAGGAGTGACATCCTCATTATGTGAATTCTTGGGATGATCAAGAAGTGAAAAGGCTTCACCACGTCAAGAGGAAACCTTGCAACCTAGAGGAAGGTTGCATGAACATTTGTGATCATAATCGTGATCTCTAAACAGAAAGGATTCGCTTGATAGAGAGAAATCAGAAAGGTGAGAGATGTCCAGTGTAATTCGTTTGAAGATCTTCAGTTGATGAGATGATTCTGATTGATTAATGAGAACATCCCAACCACTTGAAAACCCTTGTAACAATTTTGTTGAGTTATCTTCCATGTTGATTTGGACATCTTGGTGGGAACAAACATCTTGTTGAACTTGCTTCAATGAATCTTTCAAGAAAGAAAATTGTTCATTGTGAAAAATACCTTGGTGATTCACTTCAGAAATCTGTATATGATACTCAGAAAAACGAGATCGCAACACTTACACCACCACACCACACCCCCACCCTCCCCCCGGAAAAAAAAAAAAAAAAAAAAAAACCAAGATCACAACACGTCATGCAGGTCACAGACATCTTTGACAATAATACAACTTGAGCAGCCATTTTAGTGATCTCCAACAAGATCGAGGCCATAAACAGTGCCAATTGTTACACTTTTATGAGTTGAATTAGGGTTTAAATATGAAAAATTTTGAAGAATTAGGGCTAAAAGATTGAAACTTTGTTGATGATTGAAGGGAAATCATATGAAAAGTTGCCATAAGCGACATTTCCAAGAGCTAGAGCTCTCCAGTTGCACAAATGCTCCCAAATCTCTCTCTTTAAGAGAAAACAAGAATTGAATTATTTTCCTTAACTATCCTTCTAACACTCATTAGGCCTGCATATAGGTCACACTTAACCACACATCAAACTGACACTTGACTTCATACTTATTGATGTTTCTTATTCTTCTATTGTTGGTAGAGTCATAACACATCATATGTAAATTTGTGCAAGAAATTAAGATTTCTATGCATTGACATGGAATTGGCTTTCATTGAATACTTGATTTAGATTGTCTTTGATGGTTGGCAATGATTTCAGATTTCAGCTGTTGGTCACAAAATAATGGAGCAGTTGCCTTGTACATTGCAGCATTTATGATGGTGGGAGGTCTGATGGATATTTAAAGGAATCTGTTTGAAGGGAGCAGGTAGCTTTTGGTTTTCTGTTGCCAGGGGGTAGGTCAGTGGAATGGAATGTATCAACAGTTAACTTCACAATTTTGGCAGTAGTAACTGCATTAGTAATCTGGTCTCAGCTTTCTGGGGCCATTAGTAAAGTGGTTTCTGGAATAGGGAATGATTAGGCACAGAGCATCTACACTTCTCTGAAAATGTAAAATACCATTTGATCCTATTGAAGAATGCAGGGGCTCTGAAGGTCACTGTTTTTATTGCACTCTCGCTGTCTGTGATTAGCTCATCTATTCATATCTCACTACTCACACTGTGACCATATTCATGCAGTGATTGACTTTTCCAAATTTGGTAAGGTAATTCAACTTGCAGGAACTGCTTTTGGTCCCCATCTCAGTCTTTGCTTTGTAGACTAAGCTGCTTAGAGTGCTGCCCTGCTGTTGAATCTTTCATGAGTTTCTGGCCATAGCTGTCAGACAATGTTTACGGAGTGCTCTTATGTCTTTAGCTTGTTGTATCATATACTAGGGATTTCCTGTACGTGTCCTGTACTCTGAGGGAACACTATGAAAGTGGTTATCCACCTTTTGTTACTTTTCTATTTGAGTCCTTCACCTTTTAACTTTTTTCCACTAAAGTTTCCACTTTTCCAAAAGGGGTGGAACTAGTTTTCTATCAGGTATATTTCCTTAAAAAAGAAAAAGTAAATCACCTATAATGTGAGAAGTTTTACTCATAACAAAATTTTTACAAAATCATGAACGGAGATGATAAAGTTTAATTGTTTTGGAAAGGTGGAGGGCTCCAATAGAAAAAATTATGCTGTCAATGACTTGAATAGAATAGCTTAAATGTGGAGGACCATATTTATAATTTTCCCCTTCTCTTTATACCTTAGTTTTATGATGATTTAATCATTTTTGCCCATTCTCTTGGGTACTCATGCATCAACTTATCAATCTGAATACTCACTTTCAGTCATCTATCAGTATAACTAAAGCAGGTGAAAATGTTTCCAGCTATGAAGTGGTCCTCCTGGCTACATCATGTAGCAGCTTGCTTCTGAAGTAGTCACTGGACTTTGTAATATTTACCTGAACCAACTCCAAACTGACTGAAGAAAATCAGCTGTTTCATAAGGAGAGGTGACTTTACGAAACAAATTTTGCAAGTCTTGTTTCTTTAAATCTCATGGCGTTCTGGCGTTGAATGGAATTACACATAATACATCAGCATCAGGTTTATTGTTTTGTTAATACCCTATGGATCTGAACAGAGAGGGTAGCATGTAATGACATGCCATATTTTGAGTAGCATGCATTCTGATGTTTGTCCTACAAGTAGTAGATTGGGGCCATCTGATTTTGCAGCACTGAGTTTAAATATGGGTCTTGTTTGGAAACTTTTTGCATATATTACATTAGCTCCCATCCAAGTATTTTCTTCTGGAGCTTGACTCAATGGAATTAGCACTTCTTCTATTTGTCTTAATTTCTGATAATTCATATGCTTGATTGCCGGAATTCGTTTGCTTCATTATTAACTATAGCTTCTAGTGGTTTTCATTGTAAGGTTTTATCACTGTTGAATTTGATGAAATTCTTTTTTCTTTCCTTTTTTTTTTTTTTTTTTTGGCTGAGGATTCGAGCTCTGGTAACATTACAGTTTCAGTGAAAATGTTGGCAATAAGGATGGCAGTTGGAAGGGACTGTTTCCATTCCTCCAATCAATAGCTCTAAAGTGCAAGTAAGTCCTCCATTTGAACTGGTGGTATTGTTTTCGTTTCTACTGCTGAAATGTACTTTATCATTTCATTCCTCTGTCGATTTCTCGAATGGTGTCTTGGATCTTGTGTAGTGTTTGTTGTACCACATGATTAGGACAGTGTTTCTCTTCGTCCCCATTTGGTATTGTCGTCAGTATCTCATCTAATCACATTCTTTATGGTATGAATGAAAAACATGGAGATCCACCTTAAATTCGGTATGCATGATTAGGTTCTTAGACCCCAAATTTGGGGAAAAAAAGATTCATTTTTTACCAATATGCCATGTGTTTGAAGGAGTGGTAGATAAGTTCCAATGAAATATAGGCATATCAATAATAGTAGGCAATATTTAAAGAACTGCCGTTTGTGCTTACACGTGTTGGAAATTTGTTAGTGCTTACATACTATTAATCCATCCATCCATCCATGTGACATTGTTAATACCAATAAAGTTTTTCTTCAAATTTGGATGGGGAAACTAAATCCATATCGGTGCATGTAATTCTTTGTTTTACAGCATTGTTTTATCACCAAGCCATGAATATAAAATAATTAGATGATGTAATGTTTATTTGTTGATTGCTATGTTATCTGAAAGAATTTATAACTTTCTTTTGTTGACCTGCATTTCAGTTGTTAGGGTTCCACTAACGGTGTAACTGTTGTCATCCATTTAAGAGTTGACAATTGCTGACGCGATATGATACCATTATCTGCATAATTACAGAGAGAAAATATAAGACACGACACGATATACAATAAGAGGACACAACTAGAATACAAATAAACACGGTTATATTATAACTTAACTATTTGTGATTTTTACTCAATTTCACATGTTTTTAGTAGTGACATGATTAGGAACACAGGGCACGACTCAATAGCAAGAATTGCCAGTAAACACACACAAGAAATAAAGCATAGGAATATAAGAAGTTCCTTTATATGAAATCTTTACAAATATTTACCGGGGGTTTCGTTAACGCTTCCATGACATCAGGTCTCGATTTCTATACACTGAATTTATGTCTCCGATTTTGTCACACGTATAATAACTCATCTTAGCAGTAAATAAGGTAGGGAATCATTTTTCCCCTTTGAAAATAATGTTAGTAAAGCAAGAAATCTCGGTTGAGAGAATTGGAGATTAACGAAGGCATATAATGGATTCAAACAGTATTGAAGGCATAAAGAATTTGAAAGAAAGATAAAAGAAGTTAAAGGACGCAAGTAAAACCAGCGTGTGTTAAAGTGCCACGGAATCCTTTCATTAAAATTCTCTCCATTTGATTGATTTTTTATTTAGGCAAGCCTTTTACATAGGGCAAATTGGATAAGTACCCGTGTTTGCATCCTTTTCACTTTCACTTTGGATATATATATATATATATATATATATATATATATTTATTTCCTTTTACGTTCAAGTGACCTGTGTTTTACAATGAGTGGAAGCTAACTTCCACTGATGTAGAACAAGTGTAACCGAGCGCACCTACCTGTCTATCGTTGAGTAAACAATCCCTGTTGCAGTGAATTGGGCAAAGTTCCAAGACTTGGGTTTTAACATTTTAATGAAGCAGAAATATATGCATGAGAGATGTCGTGTGTCTCCTTAAGGGAACAGTGAATTAGGGCTGCTAACCCTTGTTTTTTTAACCATTCATATACTTGAAGAGCTACTTACGTTTTCATGTATAATCAATAAATTTTTCCTTTTTTGAGGACGCATCAACATACGTCACAGGCCATTAGCATGAATAGTTTAGGGTTTTCCCGTCTTTTTCACTCGTTATAAGCTAAAAAGTTTGCCTGGTGCTCTCCTTCTAGATAATCCACTAATTTTGTCATTCAGCACTTAAATAAGCTGTATTTGTCAGTTAATAGGTTGAGTTTTATCGGATTACATTGAAGAGACCAAATAAATAAATAAAACTAGCGGCAGTTGTTAGGCATATGAGGGAGCTTTGATGGTCATGTACTTATTAATGGGACATGGACATATGGTTGTAAGTGTTGCAAGCATGATGTAAATACGTCCTTTGAATGTTACTAAACGAACATGGGATAGCATCCAAATATTTGGATTTATACCTGTTGTTTCCCGCTTTAGAAGTGACAAGAAAAATTGGATTTGGATCTATGGGTGGTTTTTTCTTTTTTCCTTTTATTTAAATTTATTTATTTTTTTTCCCCTTTCGGAAAGTTAAGAGAAAAAGATAGATACATAGAATCAAGTAGAAAGCTCCAAAAAGAATAGGAGTAAAAATATTCGATTAAAGTTAGATTAGTCCACTATAGTGTAATAGTTGCGATACGACATTTCTCTCGCTATCTCAAACCATTGAATTTCTCTAAAAAAATCCTTAAGATTTTGTTCTCACTTCCTCACTCTACCCATTATATATAACAATAGATATACATACGTATATTAATGTAATTACAAGAACCAAATATTAATGTATATAATAGGAAATAACTTAGGCAACAAATATGCAACATGCGTTTTAGGTCATTGAACTCTTCTTGGACCCTTTAGGCCCCAATCTATCCACGCTAAGAGACTTTATGCAGCACTTAGAATGTAGTAAAACTTATTTCTCCTCACAGAACCAACATGGATTTTACGTTGTGAGTGCAAAAGTGTGAGGACCTTCTGCCTTAGGATTGACATCCACTAGGATTCACCATCTTTTGTATAAGCCTGGCAATGAACGTTTAAAATTACTACATAAAATTTACGATGATCGCGTAAGTTTTCTAATAGAACTTAAATTTTATGACGAAATTAAGAATATTAATAAAAGTGATTTCATGAGTTTAGATTTGGAAAAATAAATAATTAAATATTATAATATTAAGTTATATGTATATTACTTGTTATTTATCGAAAATGTATAAAAGAGTTTAGATAATTAATAAATTGATAGAAATAAATTATATACACATTAAAAACCATAAAATAATATAAATAATATTAAGGACTATTTATTTGTATTATATATGTATTTACATATAATTAAAAATATCCGAAATTATTTAAAATACCTAAAATATGTTAAAATAATTAAAGAAAATTAATAAAAATTAGGAAAAAATTGTGGAAAGCGTAGAAAAATCTACGTGGCAAGCTGGGAATTAAAGATGGAAAATTAACGAATAGAAATTGGACATTTAGAAAGCAAAAAAAAAAAAAAAAGGACACTTAGTAAGTGAAAATTTCAAGAAAATCCTTAATCTCATCTATAAATTCAAAAAACACTCACCATAATTCATTTTAAGCAGTTAGGAACTCAGAAAAATCAAAGAAGAAATTTAGAAGAGGAGAGAGAGTTTTTAGAAAAAATTAGACAAAATAGAGTGTGTTTAAGGTTTTAAAAGAGTATACATGTCCAACCACCACTTGGGAGGAAACAACTATTACTACTTGATAGCTACCCAATTGCTAAGGGTTGCTAACAAAGGTAGAGCCAACACTAATGGTTGAAAGCAATTGGATCGATAAGCTTAAACTTTCTTTTTGATTTTTTTTAATTCATTAAAAATATCAAATTAAAGTATAAAATTATAAAAGTTGGTATTCTAGAGTATTTTTGTATGTAGATTTAAAAGAAAATATCAATTTGATAAACTTAGGTTCCAAGATATGCTGCCTTTAAGAAATTACTAAGTCCAAATTGATTTTCATTTTTATTTTAAATAACCTTAATAATATAGTTTTGACCAAAAAAAATTTTTGTATATTGTTTAAGATACGTATATTACATTGCTATAAAGAGCTTTTCTTAAAATTAATTTTCCAAATTTATACTTAATTTTTTAGCCTTAAAAATCTTAATAAAAGACCAATTTTTAGGAATTATTTAGTAATTTATTGATAAATTAAAGTAAATTCTGATTTAGGATAAATTGAGTCATCATGACTATAAATTGATTATTGGAGATGGTATTTGTAATGTTTGAGATGTTAGATAAGTGTATTGTGTATAAGTTATGTGAAAGTGACAAGTTAAATGAATGGAATGAATTAAGCTAAATTGATAATATTACTATATTAGAAATATAATATGAATCTAATTTGAAACCCAAATTTAAGAAATTATGTTAAAAATGTAAGGTCTTCTTGCATTGAGAAAAAATTTGAAAATTAATTTAGGAGTAAAGTATACAATACAGATCATAATACTTATTAAAAGCTAAATAGGAGACTTAGGATACACAAACATAGTTAGATAAACTTCACATATTGGATTAGGAGAAGTTTCTAGGGTTTACATATAAAAATTGTAACCAAAAGCTGAATTATGACTTAATTCAGAAACTAGTTTTGGATTAGTTCGGTTATAAGTAATATAAAACTTGGATGATTGAATAAAATTATGATTTAAAGCTTATATGTAATAAGAGTATAAATATTAAAATGGTATTTATATTATAAGAACAAGTAACAACAAACTAATCTTACATCAAACTGAAGTTAGCAAATTGAAGACTTTAGGTAAATTGGGATCAATGTATTATTGTATTTTAGGGTAATATATTATGATACTTGGAGGCTTAGGATTGTATTTGGTTATGCTTATAGGTAGATACTTGAGTGTCTATGAATATTTGTCTATATATTGATGTTTGTTGTGAAGTTTTACTGTAGTCTGCATTAAGTGAACCTGTTTGATCACCCTAAACTAATTTAATTATATTTAACTTAAACATCTTAATTGGACATGCATTATAACCCTTTAAGGGACGAAGGTTCTCTGACCAAATACCGACATATTCAAAAGGGATAGCGCTGTAGTATAATGGTCCCTTTTTTCATCCTTAATTGAACTAAGTAAAAAGAAAAGATGTTACGATATGGATGGAGGCAATGATTCAAAAGATAGTCATAGGAGGAGCAATACCTTTATTGTATAAACTTAAGTTTGGTTATGAGCTATTATATATGTGCTAAAACTCCTTAAACCTAGATCAAAGCGAGTGAAAATTCTCTAATTTCACAATGGATTGGACAATATTGTACGATGGCATTTGTGTATTAGGTTTGGTCGTGAACTATTATATATGCACTAAAACTCCTTAAACCTAGATCCAAGCGAGTGAAAATTCTCTAATTTCACAATGGATCGGATAACGTTGTATGATTGCATTGCATTTAACTAATTGTTTGAAAACTATGCTTGTGTTATTGTACAGTCTTATGTCTCCGTCTTTACTTATTGAATTTTTGGCTGCTCATAACCTTATAGATTTTCTTGCAAGTGATAATCCAAATGCTATGTTGTAACTATCTAAAAGTTAGTATCTTTAGAAGAACTTTTGCAGAGTGAGGACTAAATTGGATGATCAACAGAATTTTTAAGAATTTTGTTAATAACTCTTAGATATGTGAGTTGATAAAATAATATTTTAATCATTTTAGACTACTATAATGTGTAAATATCTCCTAAGATCTTGGGACAATATATATATCTATATAAACATGACTTAAAGTTCTATATGTAATTTTATCAATAGTCTTAAGCAAATTGTTTACTTCAAAGCAGGTAGTTATAGACATCTAATGTAAATTATATCTATAATAATGGTTATAAGGTCAACTACTATCTTAGGTTGGTTTATATGGCGGGAGTGTTACAATTCTACTACTTCAGGGGCATAACACCTTGCAGTAGAAATAAGTTCTTAGACTTAACGCTTTCATTACCATTAAACTTCTACAAGTCACTAATGCACTATCAAATCTCATTTAAGTATAATAACTCATATCATAGCAAATAAGACCCTAACCATTAGAATTGTTGTTGCAATTGGATGATTACACCGTTGATCTCCAGCACTTAGACCTCTTACAACTAATGGATCTCATTTTGCATTCTTAAAGGTTGTCACTTGATAAATTGTATCTTTACCTCTTCTATTGATAAGCTCTTGTTCTCGATGATCATGGTATCTTTGGATCTACAAAATGAAAGCAATAAAGAGCACAGCAGTATAATTGTTTGATTTTCATTCTTAATCTTAACATTGGTATCTTCAAATTGCTAAGCAAAGACATAAAACCTAGAATATACTATGTTATTAATAACTTGTCACTCATCCCGAATAGATACAATCTCTATTTTAGTATTGCTTGTCTCTTAGGATCAATTTTCTTTCTTTTCCTTAATATATTTTTCATAATAATTAATAACATTAAATCTCATTCATTAAATAATTATGGTTAACTAAACAAGTTCTCTTAAAATGCTATTTATTCATTAGTAGTTACATTATAAATGATAAACATATCATCAACTGTTACAAATGTTTAGGTCTTATCGTATAAAGTATTGGTAGCAACACTCATATAATTTAATTAGGTAAAACCATGCATTACATGCTAATATTGGTAAACTTATTGGTAAAAACAATAAATTTTACTTAAAAGATTATTGAAATCAATATATCAACATTATATCTTTATAAATTGTTATAAATATATGGTATTTACTATTATTTAATTATATTAAGAATACAATATATGACAGTTTAATTTATGTGAAGACTAAGTGGATGATAAGCCTTTTCTTCAAAGGCCCAACCCACTTTGTGCAAATATCTAAGTACAATAGTACTTAGGGTTTTATATTGGTCACAAATTGATTAAACTTTCTCTCTCTCTACTTCCAAACTATTCTAAGATAATTTTGAAAACCCTAGTTTGCTCTCTTCTCTCTTCTTTACGTTTGTTCAGTTTCAAATATTACCTCGAACGAATACTAATCTTGTTCTTGGTCTTGTGCAAGTGTAGAAAGTAGTCGCTTTGAGTGGATCGGGACTCCTAGAGAGGAAAAACTCTCAATTTCAGTTATTGTAACTTATTTTTCTTATTACTGTCATCTTTCTTTTTATATGTATTTATACAAATTTATTAGTTAGATTTAGATTTGTTATAATTCTGGTACTTTTAGTTATGATATGTTACATCTACTATTATTTGAATACAAACTAATTACTTCATATAACTGATACTGTTCATTTTACAATCTATGCTTTTCCCATTATAAAATCCCTAAACTTCTTAAGTCTCTTTGATATTCTCTATCTATCGTTGATAATATCTTTCCTCGGGTCTTGAAAAATGACCTTGTCTATAAGGTCAAAGTCGGAATATAACTCGACAAACGAGTGAGTCTTCCTATGAGGCATCCTCCAGTAGTAACCCTTGCCGCTGCACTAAAATCTAAGCTACCCAATGTCCTTGTTGAAAAACTTGTTGTGTAGCTAAGATTGATAAAGGTTGGACCAATGGATGGCTGTTCAAAGCATCTAGTTGTAGATCTAATGAGGGAATGTGAGAACCCCTAGCCAATTTGAGTACGAAGACCTGAAAAACATTGTGAATCCATGCATATGAGGGTAATTGAAGTTCATACGCACAATATCCTACTCGTTTAGTAATAGGAAAATGCCTAAAGTACTTCTTGGACAGCTTATGATGTCCTTGTTGTGCTAAACTCAGCTGTTTATAAGGCTGAAGCTTTACAAACACCAAGTCCCTTACCTCAAATTTCTCATTAGTTTTCAACTTATGTGCATAAAACTTCATGTGCTTGTAGGCCTTTTCTAAATTGTTTTTAAGCATTTCTAACACCTCTTCCCTTGTAGCTAATTCAGTATCCACTTCTTCGACTGAAGAAGTACCCTTAAGATAATGAACTAGGGTTGAAGGTTTACATCCATAAACCACTTCAAATGGAGTAAATCTAGTACCTTGATGAAAAGAAGTGTTATAGGCCAATTCAACCCATGATAAAAACGTCACCCATTCTTCAGGTTTATCCATCACAAAATCCTTCAAATACTGTTGAATCACTCTATTTAAAACCTCAGTTTGACCATCACTTTCCAGATGGTAGGCACTACTCAAATTCAACTTAGTACTACTCAAAGAAAACAACTCCCTCCAAAATCTACAAAAAAAAAAAAAAAATAGTTTCTCTACCCGATCCTATAGATCTTGGATATCTATGATGCTTAACAACCGTATGTAGAAACAAATGAGCAACCTTAATAGCATTAAAATGAGTGTCCAAGACTCCTAAATGATAATATTTAGAGAGCACCAACATGACTATATAATCTTCATATTTAGGCAAGCATGTAACAAAATCCATAGATATATCCTCCCACACCTAATCCAGAATAAGGAGAGGATGTAAGAGCCTTACTAGATGTCGAGAAATACGCTTAATCTGTTGGTACACTGCACATCTAGTAACAAAAACTTCAACATTATGTTTCATCCCTTCCTAATAAAAATTTATCACCAATCTCCTATATGTCTTAAGAACTCCAAAGTGGTCGAATTGAGGAGTCCAATGGTATTTAGTAAATAATTGAGGTATCAACTGTGAAGTGGACATTAAGAATAAGCGATGTTGGTAATAAAGAAGACCATTGCGCCACTATATCGACCACTTTAAGGGAAGTCCTTTAGAGAAATCCTTGATCACCTTTTGAAAGGCTAGAATTCGATTATATTCAGCTTTTAACCATTCAACAATATCAAAGCATGGCATCGTAAGAGCCAAAAATGAGGCATCATGTTACGTAGATAAAGAATCTACTGCTACATTTTCCTGTCTTGACTTATATAAAATTGTATAGTTATACCTTAATAATTTGGTCAAATACTTATGCTGTTTAAGGGTAGAAGTAACTCATGTCAATAACTCCTTAATGTTTTTGTGGTCTTGATAACAAAATGGGCACTTAAGAGATATTATCTCCATTTCTTCATTGCTTTAACTATGGCATATAATTCCTATACATATATTGAAGCCTTCAACAAGTGTTTAGGCAACTTCTTATTGAAATACGAAATAAGGTATCCTTGTTGTAATAGTACAGCACCCACCACACACCACATTGCCAGAAGTGTCCGTTTCCACAATAAATTTATTTGAAAAATCTGGCAAAGCAAGTATAGAAACATTAACTAAAGCATGCTTAAGTTTATTAAATGCTTCCAAAACCTCCTTTTTCCATTGAAATTTATCTTACTGCAACATATCAGTCAACGTTATGATTCTAGTACTTCTAGTTATGATATGTTACATATACTATTATTTGAATACAAACTAATTACTTTGTACAACTGCTACTATTTGTTTTACAATATATACTTTTCCTATTATGAAATTCTTAAACTTCTTGGGTCTCTTTGATATTCTCCGGTCATAATAATAGTTCATGAAATAGTTATTATTTTTCAAAATATGAAAATAAAGTATGATGAATGTGAACAATTATGTTGTTTTACAATAAATTACATAAATATTGCGAGTGTTCTAAAAGTTTTATCCTTTGCATAAAATTGCACAAATGCATGTCTACTCGATGAAGGCTTTATAGAATGTACATAAAAAAGTTGCGGTAACTTTTTTATTTTTGCATTTAATGTTACGGAAATAAATAGGGATTATTGAAAGACTTGATTGTTTAATCACATATAGAAAATAATTCTTCTATAATGTTCTTTTTAAAACAGTCATCACAAAAAAAAAAGTACATCATTATACTATTAGTTTTGTATTAAATATGTTTTTCTTATATATTTTATTGATAGCAAAATTTATTCAAATTTTATACAAATTTTAACAAGTTTTATTTATTAATTTTGATTCTTTTAGATAAATTGATAGTTAAATTTCAACAAGTATATATTCAACAATAAGAAGGATAAAAGTTAATTTCTTTGTGACAGTTTGGTTCGTAGAGTGGAATAAGGTAAGAATAGAATTATGATTCTTAAGGAATATAATAGAGAAAGAATAGCTATTCTTTGCAATTCCTTTGAGGTCTTTAGCTAGATATGAAAATCTGCTGGAAAAAAAACTAAAGAATATATATACTTTTGGTCTCATAAAGGAAGTGGCATTAGCAATTTTGTAGAACAATTATTTCGATAATCAAACATAAGAATAGGTTTGTATGGAAATAAATAAATGAAAAAACTATCTTATTTCACCTTATAAAGTTAACCAAAGTTGCCATTAGTTTCTTATAATTACATCGAGCATCGTTTAACAATTTTCTAAAAATGAAAACTTAAAACTTCCTACATGTTGAGTATTAGAAAGTATAGTGGATGCAGATGTTAACAAAATCCCTTATGTATATGAGAAACACTGTAATTGCAATAGGAAACAGATTCTTTAATGAGTAATTCTATATATTGACTAAAATAATGTAAGTCCAATCCCTCTGTACCAGCTTTTTGTCACCATATTGAAAGTTATTTATAACCATATAGTGGTAATTCAGTATAAAAATCATAATAATGAATGTCATATTATCTTGGAAAAGGTTCTTTATGAAATTGGAGTAGCTAAACTAGGTTTCATATGTTAGATCGCACTCTCCGTGGGCGGTACAATAATTATTACGATATGGGAGATCAGATGCAACGGCGTGTTGGAAGTGTATATTATGTAGAATACACATTTTAGAAGGCAAAAAAGCATGTATTAGGTCATCGGAACCAAAAGTTTATAAAATGGTTGATGTAACCTTTCCATTTAATCTTCAACACAAATTATTTTAAAATTTCCATCGATATCTAACTGGAACAAAAAGGTCCCCGATAAAGCAACAATCGCATTATAATTTATCAGCTTTCGTGTGGGATGCACACTTCTATATTTTTCGAAATACTTTAATTACTCGACTCAAGACGCACTAGGGTTTTTTTTTTTTTTTTTTTTTTTTGCCCTTTCCTTTTATTGGGTAGAGGGGTATATGTAACTGTTCGCGATGATTCAAAGACAAAACGGTGGAGTTCTCTCTTGTTAGGGTATTTTATCGAAAGAGTAATTCTGTTTCGTCTTGGTGATTCTAACACTTAAACTAAAAGTCTTAACCATTAAAACACGCTTTTATGGATCAGGATAGATCTAGATGAAAGATTGTAAATTTATCGTGATTCATCTTTTTGTTTTGCTTTTCCCTTGGAAACAACAATCCAATTAATTTAATTATGCTAGGTTCGGTAGAATGCGAGTCAAGAGAATAGGCTATGTTTCTTTATTTGATTTTTCCAATCTAACCATTTTTAGAATGATATATTTTATCAACATAGAGAGATCACAACTTTAGATCGGTATCTTTTCATTTGAATTTTAAAATTCAACGGATGTGTCGGACTATAATGGAAACTAGCAAATTATTAAGAAGATTTTACAAATGTCATTGTCCTATGCATCAGACATAAAGATCGACATAAAACAATATAAAGGTGAAAGCAATGGCTTTACATAATAATACAATGTAAAATGCCAAACGTTTTACCTAATAAAATCCTCCATGCAATTACCAAAGCATGATATAACAAAACCCTCTTTGTTCACTTTTTGGCTCAATTTAGCCCTTAAAATATGTAAAATGATGGAGGTGCATGGAAAAGGAACCCCAGATTCTCCAATATATATGGTATCTGCAGCACGAGAGAAATAAAGAATCCTTAACCCATAATTCTATTACTTCTATCATGCGTCAAGTACCGAACCTAATCAATCACTGCATGATAAAGACAATTAAGGCTTGTTCCCTATTGATCTCCAATCTTCAAGTCCGATATCTTTTAGATTTACCTAAAACGAGTCCACCAAAGGGGCGAGCAGCAATGCCTCGCAAATTACTACTCCGCAACAAACACAAACACGATAACCATACACAACTTAATTTATTATTGAATGACAAACAATATAATTCTCGCACATAGTATTAACTAAGGGATTATTTTAGGAGGAGGGCGATAAACACGAGCGAACCGAGTGTCTCAAGGTTAGATTTATAGATGTCTAGAACTAAGATTGAATTTGGTTAATTAGATCCATAGAACCAAGTATTAAATTGTCCCATAATGATTACATCACTTCATATCGGTCTTTGGTCGATCATCTATTATGACTATCCACAATAGCGTTCCATATCATCAATTTAACCTAATTCCAGTTTCTCTCTAGATAGCTTGCTCTGTAAAGGAGAAATTAATTATATTAACAACCTATTTGCTCGCATATAGCATTTTCATGCATCGAATCTACCAATCACTTCATTTTGAATGCTCAACCCGCAATAGGTGACGAGCACCCATTTCATGACTAACCTATGTAGTTGTTACGGCCTCAGGGCACGAATAACAGGCATCAACATTAAATTATTAAAGTCGAACGTATTTAGATTCATTTACTACATCAAGACAAGTATAACAATTACTCACTTGCAATTACTCATCCATAATTTTAATTATTCTTTCTCCTTTCTTCATCGTATCGTATAATTTGACAGTAATTAAATTAATTTTGATAAATCATGTTTAAATTCAATTTGATTTATTCTTTTGATTAATCTAAAATGTATGGAGTTCTCTAATTAATTTTAGCGGTCAAAAATAGGATAAAGACATGTTAGGATCAAAATTACATGCAATGAGAGGATTAGGTCGACTACATAAGCAAATTGATCGACCAACTAAGTAAGAGATAAATTTAGTAGATTTAATTTACATAGTGATCAATGGAGTTTCTACTACGGTCGATCATTTTATGAATATGGTGAACTTATTTTGGTAAAAAAAACAAAAAGTGTAATTTCAATTTCTTTTGCAATTTTGTTTATAGGTATTCCTAATTTAAATTTTAGGGAGTAGAGTTGAAATTGGAGTCCTTATAAGGTAATTCTATCAATTCTTTTAACTAAGAATGACTATCTTGTAATTATATTTTCTAAGTCATAATTATTATGGAGGATTTCAAATGAAAGGCTAAGTTCCAATCCTAAGGAAAATCTTATTATTTATTTATTGATGAAATGCACCATTACCATTTAGTTTTACACCTTGATTTTGTTATTTACACTAATTTTCATCATGAATTCAAATTAAATATTTAGTGTTTAGAATTTACTTAAATGGAGTGTCCGCAAAGTGATATTTACCTCTTATCACAATAAAGTTTTTTATTAGAGTGAATTGTGAAAGTAGCCTTAAGACTATATTTATATAGTTTAGTTGGACATAGGTTGACCTAACCACAACCAAGTTCAACTAAACCTAGCCATGGAACCAATCTAGGTTACCCCCTTTGACTTGCCTTGATAACGAATTTGGAAGTCTCAATTGATTTGATCATTCCAGCCTAGTTCTTATATTACACAATTGGGCTTTCTAGTCAAATTGCACTATTTTTTCAAACTAGATGATGCACTAATTTACTAAAAAATAAAGTTAGATCTAAGGACAACAAAAGGTTAAAAATAAAAAAGTTTTCTATTTTCAAATTTTAAAAATGTAGATAAGTTTATTACTTTATAAATAAAATATGCATTATATATGTATTTTTCAAATTTTTGTTAAAACCAATTTGAACCTAGTTTGCCCCTTTGGACCCTTGATTTCCCATCCTCTAATAGCATTGTTTATAGTGTTCCAAATGGACTTTATGTGTGTAATATCTTAGATATAATTGCCTTACGAAGTTTTTATTCCTCCTATAAGTTCACTAAATATAATTGCCTAAAATTACTATTTCTTACTTTATTTCTTCTATCAATTTGACATTCGCAGTTGTTATTATGTCAAGACATAATCTTATATGAGTACATGCCAAATAGAGGTATATTTATGTGCACTTGTAATCTTCCAAAGCATATATTTGCTTTATATGTTGCCTTTTTTTGTGTATTTCAGCTTTGATAGAGGAAACACTAGTGCACAATTGCTTTTCTTGAATTAATCAACTATTCAAACACATTTCCCCATTGGTTTTTAGTTGGATTGTATCTTCTTTATTATTAAGGGAATCAAAATGATCTCTTTTGATGTTAACAACAATTCATTGGACAATAAGATGCATTTGGTCACAATGGCTTGTAAGAATATAGAGTTTAGGATAGATTAGACTCACCTATTAATTTGTTTAACTCACTAATCAAGAATAATAACAATGATTGATTTTTCCAAATTCCTTATTGTTAATAGCCCTTTTGGGTATGGGCTCCTCAAGCCTATACCGACCTGCTTAGATTCATGGCCTATGCCATGCCTCCTTGGATCCATCCTTTCTATCCTTACGGTCAGCTTCACCCTAAGCCCAGCATACGACCTTTCCAACTACAGATGCTTTAACAATAAGAAGATAATGGGTAAAGATGAATTGCTAAGTCAACAACTGTATCCTACATTTATGGAACACTTCGGACACCATGACTTCACTACCCAATACTTACGGATGTGGCCTTCACCTACTAATTTCTCTTCAATTGTCAACCCCACTTCTCTATAAATACAAAATTATCATCCAACGGTAAACTTATTTAATACTTCATATAGTTAAGCCTTCTTATTACCTTTAAGTACTCTGACTCTCCTTACACATGACTAACTTAAGCATTGAAATGGCCATACTAGATAACTGTTCGACGCCCTTCACTATCATTTGTTTTACAGACTCATTTGGTTACATGAAGCTCAATTTTACTTAAATCTCTACTAGACAATATCCTAAGATGACACTTACTAAATAAGGGATACCTTTAGTGAGTTTGCCCTCTTAACCTTTTAAAGCTAATAATCCCATTTAACTTATTATAGAGGGCTAAATCTAGTCATTGGGTTTTGAGCTTACTATTAAATGAATTTGACTTTTTGGGTTAAGGTAATTGGGTTTAGAAAGTCCGGCATATGTTAAGAGAGATTTGACATAGTAGACTTGAAATAGGGTCCATTAGATAAGGGAAAACTCCAAACAAAATGTTATTATGTTGCTGGATTCTCACATTAAAGAATCAAACGCTTCATCAAATCAAGAACATGACATCCTTCATCATCAATCATGGAATTTGATGTTATCGAGCTTCATCATATATCATAATATATGTTAAAGGTTTATTGAGATTATTTACTTCTCCTCCCTACTATTTTCCTCTTGATTTTCCCTTAGTACAACTCAAATCATCCCCCTTAGTCATGTGTACCATGACAATCATGTGGCTTATACGTAACCTTCACATCCAAACTCCTACACCTACAATATAAACTCATATTTATTCAATTTTTCTTAAAATTGATAGGACATTACTTTTCTAGACCCTTATTTTTTTTTTTTTTGAAGATAAATATTCAATCACAAGTACATTGAACTACTCTTTTATTATCATTATTATTAAATTGATTAACTCATTTAACTCACTAAACCTTTAAATGTGCCATCATCATCCGTTAACTTGTTCATTTCCTAAGCCATAGTTTTAGTGTAAACAAGACTCTTTTCTAGTATGCCCATTACAATAATGTCAGTCTATTCACTAACTAGAAATGAATTTGAAATTCTTAAAAGTTGATGAATACTTAAGAAATTTAATATGAATAATTTATAGTACATAATTTTAGAGAAAAAAGGACTACAAATTTAATAGGTCCAAATGGAAGAAGATATTGCACTTTTGTCTATGGAATTTGCACTGCTTGTTTAATATGTATGTCGACATGGTCACTCCCACTAGTCCAACGATTCCTGCCTTATATAAATATAGCACCAAGGGTGGTGTGCTCTCCATAAGTCACCTATAATCTTAATCTCTTTGATCATATTGAGTTTCTAGTGAATTCTTGCTTTTATTTTCTTCCATGGCTGATTCTAATATCTGTATCAATAATCCTAATGACATCAAGAAGAACACGGACCAAGCCGGCGGTATTGAAAATACCAACTTTAATCACACTCAAAGAGGCCAGTGGCTTCGGGCTGCCATACTTGGAGCCAATGATGGCCTCGTCACGGTTGCTTCATTGATGATGGGCGTTGATGCTGTGAAACAAGACATCAAGGCCATGCTTCTAGCCGGTTTCGCTGGATTAGTGGCGGGTGCTTGTAGTATGGCAATTGGAGAATTTGTCTCCGTCCATACGCAAGTGGACATTGAGGTGGCTGCTCAGATGAAGAGAAATGGAAGCTCCACAGCTGGTGGTGTAGCCGAGGAAGAAGCCGAACAGCTGCCAAATCCTTTCCAGGCGGCTCTGGCGTCTGCACTGGCTTTTTCAGTTGGTGCCATAGTTCCATTGTTGGCTGGAGCTTTTGTAAGGGATCATAAAGTGAGGCTGGCGGTGGTGCCAGTTGTGGCTACCACCAACTTGGCTGTGTTCGGGGCAGTGGGAGCAGTTTTGGGACGAACATCGGTATGGAGGTCTTGTGCTAGGGTGGTGGTTGGAGGGTGGCTTGCAATGGCCATCACATTTGGGCTTACTAAACTAATTGGTTCGGCTAGCCTAGAAATGTAGTTGTCATATATTACGAAAAATCATTTAATGGCTAATATATGCTGTGTTATAAACGTATGATATGTAATTTATTAATAAGATATTAATATGTATATCGTGTATAAATCACGCCTAATAATAATTTGAAAACTATTCCTACAATTAATATTTATATCAACATTTTATTTTATTAATATTTACTCATCACGTATTATATATACCTAGCTTGTAATACCAATTGAATCTTTTTTCATTGTTTAGGAGCTTTCTTGGTATGGTAAGAAAAATAAGGATAGAAGTTTCCATATTTCTATAGTGTATTGTATCCTATATGTATCCACCATTTGAATGTTGAAAGATATCTATCTATAACTAATAGGTAGGTTTAAATGAGATTAGGAGTGATAAATCCTACTGTTATTAACCGATGACTAATATATTTATGTTTAATTTACATTAAAATTCGTATCACTACTAACAATACATAGATCAAATTGATAACATGAATAAATAAGTACATATTACGATCATGTTAATTCATGTTATGGATTCATGATCGTGTATATTATATTGTATCATGTTGCTTTTGAATCTTTCATCTCTATAATTGAAACCCTAATTATATTATATATTTATATTTGTATGATTATATTGTGTGGGAAAGTGTTATATCTTATTGAGACAAAGAAATTATGTTAATGAAGAATCGATTGGTGTTTAAGTCTTATGGCTGATTATTATTTTTTTATCCAATAGTTGATCTGAATATCCATTTTAGAGAACAGGTTAGTCTCTTTAAGCCATAATCACCGGAAATGAGCTATATGTCTAATTAGAGACAAGATCACAAATCATAGAACTATGTAATTTAATTATCTCTTTCTTTGTTTTTGTTTACGGAACTAATCGAAGTCTTCTTGTCGTCTGGAAGGAATATCTTAATCAATTAAATGCCATGATTGTAAGGACAAAAGGACTTGTGGGGATTGCACTAGGTAGGAAAAGTATTAGACAATGATTGAATTTGTCCACACTTCACTTAGGTAGCCGTTAAACCCATAGAGACAATGCCAAACATGTCATGTATAGAGTTAGATAGCGGTGTAATCGAGTTAATTCGAGATGTTGCGAAACTGTATTCGAGTTCCACCTAGCTTGAGTCGAGTCCACTTGTGCCTTGAACATGGAGTTCAAAGCTCGAGTGATGGTTGTATTCGATAACATCGATTTCAACTCAATTAAATTAATTTAGGCTAGTTTTATTCTAAATAGAGAATATTTCTCTTTTAGTTAAATTAATATTAATGTCCTAAGTTGATTCAAACTTAGATTTGTACTTAAACTAGGATCGTCCTTTAACCTTGATTAAGCTTTTGAGCCCATGGCATGTTACGTTTCGAAACTGCAGAATTGCAATAATCCCACCGTATAAACCAATTTATAATAGTAACTAATCTCTTAATCCTTATCATAAATATAATTTATACAAAGTGTTCACGACTCCTTATTTTAAAGTAAACAATTCAATACATAAAAGGCCAAAATCTTTAAGTTATATATATATAATTACATTCAGATTATCTGATAATCCCAAGAAATTATACATGTTACAATAGTCTATTTACTAACATATTACGATATCGATTCATAAACCTAAAAATATTAACAAGACATTTAAAAGACTTCATTGTACAGCTGGTTGATTCTTATTCTCTCATAATGCTTCAAAGAGATACTAACCTCAAGATAATTAAACCGTAACATATCAGTCAAAACCTGCAATAAAATCTATAAAGGTATAAGTAATCATAACTCAGTAAGTTAAGTTGGAGACTTATGAATGCATGATAAACACAAACAGGGTTATCAAACAATTAATTATATGCAATGCAATATGCAAATATTATTACACAATGTGGTTCGATCCATTATGAAATCAGAGTAATTTCACTCACTCTAATATAGGTTGAAAAGTTTTCATATTTATGCAATAGTTGACAACTAAACCTAAGTTTGTGCAATAGAGACACCGTTCCCCATCCCCCCTAATACTATCTTTCGAATCATTGCCCGAATCCTTCCTACAATCTCCTCTTCTATTACTTAGTTCGACTAAAGATACAAAAAAGACCATTATATTATCCAGCACTATCTTTTTCGAAAGTGTCAGTGTTTGGTTGGAAAATCCTTATAGTCCCCTAAAGGGTTGCAATGTATGTCTAATTAGAGTATTTAGGCTGATTACGATTAAGTATGGTTTAGAGTGATCAAATAATTTCACACCATTCAATTCACATCAATCACCAAACACAACAAAGATTTCAGCATGAAGTCAAATACATACAAATACGTGCATATAACTACTTACGATCACAATCATACATAATCTTTTAAGTACTTTAAAATGTTACTCTAAAATACAATAAAGTATTAAATCCAACTTACTTAAAGGCCTCAATTAGCTCACTTAACTGGTCACAAGTCACTTGTCTTCACGTGTCTTATAATATAAAGACGCTTTTAGTATTTATATCCTGATTTAACTCAATTTTTCTATATATATATATATATATATTATTTATTATCAATTCATTTTAAATTAGTTTTAGGTTCAGTTTCTAAATCTAGTTCTAATTTAAATTCTAATTCAGTTTCAACTATGAATACTATACGTAAATCCTAAAAATGTGTTTCAAACCCTAATGTGAAATTCTTCATATTAAGCTCCAGTATCCTAAGTATCATTTTTGGTTCTTAAGTAGTATTCTAGTCTACACAATACATTTTAATCCTCATTTATATACCAATTTACTCTCGATATGAGAAAATTTTACATTTTTTATATAATTACCTAAATTTAAGTTTCCTACCATATTTATTGTATATTAATATTATTATTATATTATCCATTTTAACATATTTTATATTTATTATAATTCCAATTCCACATACTATTAAAATTACATATATTTACTACATAACACTCATAATAATTACATCTAATACTCTAAATACTATAATTATCATACCACATTAGATATGAATATCCAAAAACACCTAATTACACACTAAATCAATAATTATTCAATTAACCATTTATTAACCCCAAAATCACTAATTATATATATTTTAAAGGCTTAAAAATTACTTAAAATTCAAAAAAAAAATTCTTTTCATTGTTCTACGTCCCTTAAATAGTTTACACAAAAATTTTGAGCTTAAAATTACATTCATAAAGCTATTTATTTCTAAATTAAAATATGCTCAAGTTTACATGGTTTCTTAAGTACTACATATTTTTCAAATATAATTGAATCAAACCAATATTTTTTTCTAAATCTACATACATAAAAACATCAAAGTACTAAATTTTATAATTTTCTAGTTAAAATTGATAATTTTAATAAATTAAATAAAATCCGATTAAAATTGGACTCACCTAGCTGTTGGACTTCCAACCACTAGTAGTGGTCTTAAGGTTGTCAGTTAGCCTAGATGGTGGTAGTGGGGTGTGTTGGTGGCAGTAGTTTAGTTTCAATTGGTCGTAAGTTATGGGTTTGGTCTAAAAGTCTTAATTGCATAAATTTTTTCTAAATTTTGTAAAAAAAAAAAACCCCTCTCTCTCTCTCTTTTTCGGTTCTCCCTAATTTTCTGAGACTCTAAACAAGCCAAATGAGCTTCTGATAGGGCTTGGGCATTTATAGAGCTACATGAGAATTTTTTTTCATTAATTTTGAGTTGACATTAATCTTATCTTCTTCTCATTTTAACTTTCTAGTTGGTTTCTTTTAATTGGTTCAATTTTTTTTTCTTTTTACCCTAACTTACCATGACCTGATTATGGACAAATCCTTCCTTTTTCATATTTTTTCTCATTTTTCCTTTATTTTTTTGTAATTTTCTTTAATTATTTGACATTTTTTTGCATTTTTTATTCATTTTAGGTAATTTTACATATTTTTACCTACAAGTAAATACTCCTAAATATTATTTGCGTTATTATATGATTTTTAGTGTGTATATAATTTATCTATAGCAATTCGTTTGTTATCGAAACTCGTTTTTACGCATTTTCGATTTCGATAGATAATGGGTAATATACTTATAATTTGATATTATAATATTATATTATTTTATTACTTATTTTCCTAAATTCAAACTTGTGAGATCATTTTTACTAATACTCTTAACTTCGTTGTATAATTTAGGCTTGATCAGACACTTTATCCAATCGTCCTAAATCTTACATATTGAATCCGAACTTTCAGTTGCAAGGCTTACATTTCTACCCCCCTTTATAACACTTTTATCCTCAAAACTTTTGTATATCTATATTGCACTTAAATAACCAAAAACGTTAATCATATATTTTTACTAACCTGGAAGTTATAAAAGCCATAGGTACTACTTCATCACTATTGCTTTCGGCTCTCAAGTAATCTCTAAGTTTCAACCTTCATTCCACTGGACCTTCGCGTATTTCATATCTCAATTCCTTAACTTTTGAACCCGATTATCTAGTATTTTTATTAGCTGCTTCACCACTTGAAAATTCCTCTTTAACTCCCCCAGCTTTATTTCTACGATTGCATCAAAGTTCCTAACAAACTTCCTTAGCATGAAAACATGGAATACATCACGATAACCTGACAAACTTAGAGGTAATGCATTCTATAGGATACATTACCAACTTTCTCCGGTACTTCAAATGGACCAACATATCGTGGGCTCAATTTTCCTTTCGAGCCAAACCATTTAAGTCCTTTGAATGAGCTTATCCTGACATAAACATGATCTCCGACTTTAAATTCTAATGGCCTTCTCTTCAAATCTACTAAACTCTTATAATGATCCTGAGCTTCCTTCATTCATTGTCATACAATCTTAATCTTTTCGCTTGTTTGGTTGATCATGTCAGTCCAATCATTTCATATTCCATTATCCCAATATAGTGGCGATCTACACTTTCTCCCATATAATGCTCCATAAGGTGCCATTTGTATAGTGACATGATATCTATATTGTAAGCAAATTCTATCGATGGAAAATATCTATCCCAATCACCTCCAAAATCTAATACATAAACTCGCAACATATCTTTTAAGGTTTGAATTGTTCGCTTAAATTGTCCATCCGTTTACGAGTGATAAGTTATACCAAATTGCAACTTTGTACCCATAGCTCCATATAAACTCTCCCAAAATTTGAGTACAAATCGACTATCCCAATTATAAACAATACTCTCTAACATACCATGTAATCTTACTATCTCTCGGATATATAGCGTAGCCATCTTTTCCATTAAATCACCCGTCCAATAAAATAAGAAGTGTGCACTTTTTATTAATCTATCTACAATTACCCAAATTGAATCATAACCAACTTAAGTTCTTGGTAGTGCTATCACAAAATCCATTGTAATATGATCCTACTTCCATTTCGGTACCTCCAAAGGTTGTAATGGTCTATTCGGTCTCTAATGTTCTGCTTTAACTTATTGGCATGTAATGTAATTTGTCACATACTGTGCCACATCTCTTTTCATTCCATTTCACCAAAACATGAGTTTTAAATCTTGATATATCTTATTTCCTCTTAGGTGTACAATATAACTTGTAATGTGTGCTTCATCCAAAATTTCTTTCCTTATGTTTGGATCTTATGACACACATATTCTTCCTCTAAACTTTAATATGCCTCTTCCATCCACTTTGAAGTCAGAATCATTTCTTTCGCTCAATTTCTCCTTCCTTTCCATCAAATCCGGACCTTCCTCTTGCTTCTGTTTAATTCTCTCTAATAAAGTAGGTTACAGTTCCAAATTCATTATCGGACTATTAGGTTCACATTAGTCAAACCCAATTTTTAACTTTTCAAATTCGTGCTCCAATTCACGTTGAGAAGTTAACAATAATGCAACATGTTCATAATTCTTTCGACTCAAAGAATTTGCCACTAGATTATCTTTTTTAAGTTGATAATTTATATTCAAATCATAATCCTTAATTAGCTCTAATCATTGCCTCTGTCTTAAGTTTAACTCCTTCTAAGTAAAGAAATATTTCAAACTTCTGTGATCCATATATATTTCACACCGTTGCCTATATAGATAATGTCTCTAAATTTTTTAAGTGGACACCATAGCTGCTAATTCTAAATCATGAGTTGAACAGTTTTTTTCATGTAGCCTCAATTGTCTTAATACATATGCAATAACTTTTCCATCCTATATTAATAAACAACCTAATCTATTTCGAGAAGTATCACTATAAAAGTTATAAGGCTTATCTAGATTAGATAATGTTAATATTGGTGCTATAACCAATCGTTTCTTTAACTCCTGACAACTTAACTGACAATCTTCACTCCATTCAAATTTTACATCTTTTTAGGTGGCCTAACAATTTTAGGAAAATCATTTATAAATCATCAATAGCATCTAGCCACACCTAGAAAACTTCTCATCTCTGTAACAGTGTTTGGTCGCTTCTAATCCATTACTACTTTCACTTTATCAGTATCCACAGAGATTCCTTCACTAGATACAATATGACCCAAAAAAGAAATTTTATCTAACTAAAAATCACATTTACTTAATTTAACATACAATTTATTTTTTCTTAGTTTCTGTAATGCCAATTGTAAATGTTCTACATGTTCTCCCTTAGTTTTCGAATATATTAAAATATCATTAATAAACACCACAACAAATTTATCCAAATATGGTTGATATATTCATCAAATCCATGAACACAGCCGAGACATCCGTTAAACCAAATAGCATCACTAAAAATTCATAATGACCATATCTAATTCTAAATGTAGTCTTAGGCACATTCTTCGGTTTAACTCGTAATTAATGATATCTTAATTTCAAATCAATTCTAGAAAACATAATTGCACCTTGTAATTGATTAAATAAATCATCAATACGGGGTAACGGATGCTTATTCTTAATGGTAACCTTATTTATTTCCTAATAGTCTATGCATAATCTCACAGTACCATCTTTCTTTCTTACAAACAGTATTGGTGCTCCCCATAGCGAAACACTTGGACGAATAAATCCCTTATCCAACAACTCTTAAAGTTACTTCTTTACTTCTTGGAGTTCCACGAGTGACATTCAGTATAGAGCTTTAGAAATAGGCTCAATTCCAGGAACTATCTTAATAGTGAAGTCCAACTTGCGATGTGGACCTAAACCCGATAAATCCTCAAGAAATACATTCAAAAATTCACAAACTACCAATATGTTCGCTACCGTGGGTGCCTCTTTCTTTACTTTTGTAGCAAACACCTAACAAAATCTCCAATCATTCTTTTTTACCTTTATCTCATACAGTTCATCATATATCTTCATTACAACTAAGTTCAATTTACTTCCACCAGCTTTTCCTTGAAATACAATTTCTCTGTCATTAAGGGTAATAGTTTTACTTCTACATTCTACAATTGCTTTAATCTTAAACAACTAGTCTATTCCCACTATTACATCATAACTCTATAAATGTAATATGACAAGATTTATAGGGTATTCCTTCTCCTAAATCTTAATTCTACCATCGGCTACCACTTCTCGAGTCGTTACCTTCTCGCTAGTAGGAGTTTTAACTTTATAAGTTGTATTAATCTTAAGTACACCAATCTCCTGTTCATTTACAAATTTCTAACTTGCAAAGGAATGAGATGCACCGGTATCAAATAATGCAAAGCAAGTTGTCTATTTATAAGCATATTTCCTGGAATATACTAATACTATGATTACTAACCGAACTTACATTCGTAAGTCTTAAAATGTAAACATTTCAATCTAACTTACACTTAAAGTATCATCAAAATAAATAATTTGAGTACGTAACTATCACAAGTCCTTCATCGTTTTCTTCTTCAACTCCCATAATCTCTTCAAAACTGTCACGGTAGTACTCCATCCAATCTACAAAATCCTCATCCTCCTCATCTCCCATATCCTCCATGGCAAAGACCTGAGCAGGTGCGATTGTATTATCAAAACCTCCCATCCTCTTAGTTCCTTGTCCAAACTATAGACAATATCTAGAAAAATGTTTATTTCTACCACACTTGCTACACTTCACAAGTTTCATTCTAGGGTATGCTCACAGCATATGGTTCTGATCTCCACATATAAAACATTTTCCTTTAAGCTAAGCACAATTTCTTGGAAAATGATTTGCACTACACTTCCAGCACTTAACATTACCATCCTTATCATAAAAACTCAAACCGGGTACCAACTGTACTGGGCTATTAGCTAAAGTTACTGATTTCCTTCTCTTTTGCCCAAAACTGCTAGTAGCACTAAGATAAGATCTCTTGAATGATGCACCAGGTTGATAACCCTTATTGATCTTTTAACTCAGCATTGCTTGCATCTTTACATGATTATCTTCCAGTTGCCTTATCTTATCTACCACATCATTATAAGTGGTAAAACCATAATTTAACAGTTTGCAACACATTATGGGGTTAAATCTAGTAAGGAACAAATCCTTCTTTAATTCAACATTATCTCGGTATGAATTAGATGCATACTGTAATAGTTTATTAAACTTAATTTCATACTGAGTCACACCCATACCTCCCTTCTTTAGCTCAAATAAATCTCTCACCATCCTATTATGAACACTATGAGGGAAGTATTCTTTCTTGAATTCCTCCTTAAACCTCTATCAAGTAATATTATTTCTCAATTGTCTTACTTTTGAGTCTCATCAAACTCGAGCAGCTAATTTTAACATAAAAGTACCATATGATAACTTTTAGGATTCAGGAACTTTAAAAGCCTCAAAAATTCGTTCAATCTAAGCTAACCAATCGTCAGCCAATGCTGACTTACCTATTTCTCCCTCAAAGTAACAATTAGCTTTTATAAACTCAAGAAACTTATTTACCTCTTGTGATCATTCCGTTCTGTATTCAGTTTCTTATGGCTTCATGTTTCCGATATTACCACTAATCATAAGATATTGGATCAACATTCCTCACTGTCTCATCATTGTATGCATACTGGTAAGTATTTATCTAATAGGTATATTCTCCTGTGGAGGTAGTAGGGGTATATCCTATCTGTTTTGTTCCTTTAGGGGTGATGGTACTCATGGTGGAGAGTTTTGATTTCTCTCAATTCCTCTATTATTGTAAGCCCCACAATTAACTACAAAAAGTTCAGTTCGTAGAATTTAGGGCGATTGAATAAATTATCCAATTTAGTCTAAATTCTACGATGAAGCTATGAATATTAGTAAAAACAATCCGGTAAGTTCGAATTTAAGAAAATAAGATAATACAAAATTTCCAAATTTTAAGTATATTATTCATTATTTATCGAAAATGCATAAAATATATTCTGATAACTAACGAATTGCTATAAATAAATTATATACACACTAAAAATCATAAAATAACTTAAATAATATTTAAGAGTATTTATTTATACCATATATGTATTTAATTGTAGGTAGAAATACACGTAATTACTTAAAATATACAAAATAAGCTAAAATAAGGTTTTAATTAATTAAGGAAAATTTATAATTAATTAAGGAAAAATCAAGAAAACTATTGAAAAATATGAAAATGTCTAGAAGTAAGGCATGGCAATCTGGAATTTAATAAATAAAAGTAACCAATTAAATTAATACAACAAAAAAAGGCAAAATGGAAGAGGATAAGCTATTATCTTATCCAATTTAATGCATAGAATTTGCTTTACACCTCTATAAATAGTAAGAAAATTTTAGAAGCTCATTTGGTTAGTTAAGAAGATAGAAAAATTAGAGAAGGTTGAAACAAGAAGAAGAATTAGTGTTTATAAAAAAATTTCCCAAATCTATGCAGTAAAAGCTAGTGAACTGAACCCACACATCATCACTACTTGGAACCGAGCCACCATCACCAACCCACTCCAATTGGACCACCTAAACCAACCGATACACCTTGAACCAGTGTTGGTGGTCGAAAGCTCAAGAATCAGATAAGTCCTAAATTTAGTTCGATTTTGCAAAATTCATTAAAATTATTAATTCTACCTAAAAAATTATGAAATTTGTTATTATAATATTTTATTGTATTTAGATTTAGGGGGAAATGGTGATTAAGTTTAATCATGCCTGTAAATATATGATATTTAAGAAATTAAATAAAATCGAATATGTTTAGAATTAGAAATAAATAGGCTTAAGAGTGTAGTTTAAAGTTCAAAATTGTTTTAGAGACTACTAGGGTAATATAGAAAAATGCTACAAAGCCATTTTTCTAAAATTAATTTTCAAAAATTTTAAGAAATTTTTAGGCCTTAAAATGATGCATCAAATGGGTAATTTAGGGTTAATTAAGTAATTAAATGAGTAATTGCTGATTTAGGGCATAATTATATGTTTTAGGATGTTCAAATTTGATAAAGTATGATACTTATAGCATTTAGAGTGTTAACTGTAATTATTACGGTATTATGAATTATATATGTAATAGGTAAAAAAAATAGTATATTTTAAGTTAATTTTGGAAATTAAGGTAATTAGGAGTAAAATCTTATTTAGGACGAATTTATATATATTTTGAGATGTTAATTGATGTTAGGTAATAATACATAATATGCAAATATTGGCAATATAATAAATAGAAAATATTAGAATAAAAATTGATATTATACTAATAATAGGAATATATAAAAAATCTAGTAGGAAATTTAAATTAGGGTAATTATATGAAAAATGTAAGATTTTCTCATATTGAGAGTAAATTCGGTAGTTAAATCAGAATTAGGGTGTATTACACGGAATGAAAAGACCAAAAACAATACTGAGGATACTTGAAATTAATATAAGATTTTCTCACATTATGAGTTTTAACGAGTTTCTAGGGTTTGTGTATAAAACTGTACTTAGAAATTGAACTAGAACTTAAATTTAATTTAGAAATCGATGCGGAAACTAAACCCGAACCTAGCCCTAAACCTAGAATAATTATAAAAGATTTGAGAACCTAGATAATAGGTTATATTAAACCCTAAACCAAAGATAATAATAAGTGTTATAGAATAAAAACTAATCCATAACAATTATATGAAAACCGAGATAATGTTGATATTATAGGGATCATTGGCAATAGATTGAGTGAGTCCCACCTCGAGTGAGCAAGCGAGAAGTCGAGGTAAGTTGGTTTTAATACTTGACCATATTTTGGAGTACTCATTTATAGTACTCGAAGGCTTAAATTGTACTTGATTGTGCTTGTTAGATAGTTTGTTATATGCATGTGCTTATTTTAAGTTGCTGATTTGATGTTGATTTGCTATCTGACTTGTATTTGTATGATTTGAATGGAACGATTGATCACTCTAAACTGGATCTAATCAAATATATGACTTGTAATCGTAAATCATAAATCGTAAATCGGACATACATAGCAACCTATTAAGGGAGCATTAAGATTTTCCAGCCAAATACCGATTCTTTTGAAAAAGATAGCATTAGATGACATAATTGGTCCCTTTTTCATCCTTAATCGAACTAAGTGACAAGAGAGGAAGTCACAGTGAAGGTGAAGTCAATTGTTCGAAGGTAGTAGTGAGAAAAGCAGTGTCTCTATTGCATAAGCTTGGATTTGGTCGTGAGCTATTGCATTAACGAAAACTCCTCAACTCGAATTGAAGCGGGTACAATTTCTGTAATCTCACTATGGATCGGACAACGTCGTACAATGACATTTCTTTGAACATGCATTGTACGAAATAATTTGATTGATAACCCTATTTATGTTTGTTGTATGGTTTAAGTCTCTACTTCAACTTACTGAGCTGTAGTTGCTCACATCCTTATAGCCTTTGTTGCAGGTGCTAACTAAGAAGCAGCTTACAATTACCTCGGAGCTAGCAACCATGGGATCTTGGGGAGTGAGAATATAAACTAAAGACCAGATACACTCTCAAATTTAGGTTTTTATTTAAAGCTTTTAGTATTAGATTATGAATTACTCAGGTAAATTATGATTAAGTGGCTAAATCTTGTAAATATACTTAGATTATTTTAATATAAGTATATATTTTTCTTAAGTTTATAAGTAGATATCATGTTTAAATTATGAACTGTTTACTTCAAAGCAGGTTAATCGTTGACGCCTTATATAAATCAAGTCTAAAGTGGTAACTATATGGTCAGTCTTTGTCTTAGAATGGTTTGTACGGCGAGATTATTACGACTCTACCATTTCAAGATGTGACAATTATTTTCAACTTCAGCCATACTCACTTAGTATTTATTACTTATAAACCTACATACATATCTATTTATAGGTTATCCAATTATTTAGTTTTATGAACTTTTCAGAAATTACTAAATTCTTGTAATTTGTGTTTATATAAAGTAGTAATAACAATATCATTTTAATCAAAGTACATAATAGATCTAATTTTCACTATTAACTTGATCCAACCTTTACATCATTGTAGTTGATTACAGCTTCAGGAACAAAAGTTACAACTCGATAAACTTTTGAGTACGTACATAAGAGTTACAACTTGATTACCTCATTACTTACATAATTTAGCACAGACTCAATATTTATAATTGTACAATACAAAAAGATTACATCAACTTGGTTACATCAAACTCAATTACATCAGACTCTCTTATAATATACATCTAACTTGATCCAAAAGCTACAAAATACATCAGTTTCAACCAAAATTACTACTGGATCACCTAAAGATCTAACTAAACAAAATCAGTCATCCAAATATAACTAATCCTCATCCAAACTGTCTGTGGTAGCTGCTTGATCAAAGGGATCATAATCTATATGACCTCCTACTAAGTTATTTTCCTCCTTACCTACTGATTCAGAACTTATTAATATTACTTTTGGACTCTCGAGAATCATAATCACCTCATGTACCTCATCGTCATCAGACTCAATTATATTTCCATTCCATATCCCTACTATCTCGGTGTTAGCTATCGCTTGCATAACTAAAGCATGAATATCCATACTAGGTTCATTTTCCTTTTCTATCTCTTGTTCCTCCTCTTCAGGTTCCTCTTCTTTGAGTTCTTCCTCCTCGAGTTCTTCTTCCTCTGGATTCTCCTCAACATTAGCCTCATTCTCTTGATGATTACTTTGTGCATCCGAATGAGTTGCTTCTTGGGGTTCTACAGATGGCAGATTCTCTTGTGGTTGTTCTCATATCTTAAGCTCTAAGTTAGGTTTAGGGTTAGGTTCCAAAGGTATCTCCATGGTTGTTTCAATGGGTTCTAGAAAAAGAGGGAACCAATTGATAATTCTTGGTAGATAATGTCTAGAAATGTAAAGAATGCCAACAAGAATATAGGTAATGCTAGCTAAGTAAGATCTCCCTTCTTCTAACCTAGCTGAAAAATATCTCAACCCATTGTTAGAGATATAATCCATCTCCTCTCTTCTAACCTAGATGAAAAATATCTTAATGCATTGTCAAAGATATAATCCCCTCTCTTTCCAATCACCTCTACTTAAAGGCTGCTAAGGCAATATACCTATTATACTGAGGCCCTAAACTCATCCCCATCTATGCCCATTGATCCTGCCAACTATAACACATCTTATCATGAAATTTATCAATAATCCCATCAACTATCTTGAATATATTCTAGTCAGCTAACTCTAAAAGTAACCACTACATCTTAACCCTATAGTCAATAGGGGACTCCTCTCTATTCAAACTAAATTGTATCCGACTAAGTATTGACTCTCCCCTTCAACTCTGTAATTAAACTTAGAATCAATTAACATTCACTACACTAAACATTATACATTCTTCTATTTTAGTATACTTAATACAATATATATGTATTGCCCACTTAATACTACCCACTCTCATTATGTTCCTAAGATATCTATTTTTTTTTTAAATTATGACGCTTTAAAGCGAGTTCACTAGCTCTGATACTAACTGAGAACTGTTGCACCCTGAAGCCGCAGAGTCGTAATAGTTCCACCATGTAAACCAATTATGATAGTGACCAATCTCTTATCATAAATATAATTTACACAAGACCTTCACGACTCCTCACTTTGAAGTAAACAGTTTAATACATAAAAAGCCAAAATATTTAAGTTATATATACATAATTACATCCAGACTATCTGATAATCCTAAGAAATTATGCATGTTACGATGGTCTGTTAATTAACATATCACAATACCGATTCATAAACCTAAAAGTACTAACAAGACATTTAAAAGACTTAATCGTATAGTCAATTGATTCTTATTCCCCTATAATGCTTCGAAAAGATACTGACCTTAGGATAATTAAACCACGGCATATCAATCAAAGCCTGCAAAAAAACCTATAAGGATATGAGCAACCACAGCTTAATAAGTTAAGTTGAAGACTTATGAATGCATAACAAACATAAACAGGGTTATCAATTAATTAATTATATGCAATGCAATATGCAAATACCATCACACAACATGATCCAGTCTGTTGTGAAATCAAAGTAATTTCATCTGCTCTAATCCGAGTTTAAGGAGTTTTCATGTTTATACAACAGCTGACAACCAAACCCAAGTTTCTGCAATAGAGACATAGCTCTCCCTAAGACTATCCTTCAAACCATTACCCCAATCCTTACTATGACCTCCTCTCCTATCACTTAGTTCGACTAAGGATGAAGAAAAAACCATTATACTATCTAACACTATCTTTTTCAAAAATATCGGTGTTTGGTTAGAGAATCCTAATAGTTCTCTAAAGGGTGGCAATGCATGTTTAATTAGAGTATTTAGGTCGATTATGATTAAGTACGGTTTAGGATGATCAAATAATTTCACATTATTCAATTTACATCAATCATCAAACATAATACAAATTTCAACACAAAGTCAAATATATACAAACACATGCATATAACTACTTACAATCACAATCATACACAATCCTAAACTTTTGAGTACTTTAAAATCGTACTCTAAAATATAATAAAATATTAAACCCAACTTACTTAAAGTCTTCGGTTAGCTCACTCAACTGGTCGTAGGTCACGTCTCCGTATGTCCTATAATATAAATACGTTTTTAGTATTTATATCCTGATAATATATATATACTTAAGATTATGATTTAACTCAATTTTTTCGTATATATATATATATATATATTATTTATTATTGATTCATTCTAAATTAGTGTTTCGATTTAAGTTTTGATTTAGTTTCAACTACGGGTACTATACGTAAGTCCTAAAAATGCATTCTGAACCCTAATACGAAATTATTCGCATTAGGCTTAAGTATCATAGGTATCACTTTTGGTCCTTAAGCAGTATTCTAATCTACACGATACATTTTAATCCTCATTTATGTACCAATTTACTCCCAATATGAAAAAATTTTACATTTTTCATATAATTACCTATATTTAAGCTTCCTACTAAATTTATTATATATTAATACTATTATATTATCCATTTTAACCTAATATTTTATATTTATTATAATTCCTATTCCACATGCTATTAAAATTACATATATTTACTACATAATATTCATAATAATTACATCTAATACTCTAGATACTACAATTATCATACCATATCAGATATGAATATCCTAAAATACCTAATTATACACTAAATCGGTAATTATTCAATTAACCTCAAAATCACTAATTATATATATATTAAAGGCCTAAAAATTACTTAAAATTTTTGAAAATTCTTTTCTGAAAAAGGACTTTATAGAACTATTCTATATCCCCTAAGTAGTCTACAAAAAAATTTTGAACTTAAAACTACGCTCCTAAGGTTATTTATTTCTAAATCGAAATATATTCAAGTTTATATGGTTTCGTAAGCACTACATATTTTCAGATATAATTGAATTAATCTAATGTTTTTCCCTAAATCTACATATATAAAAACATCATAATACTAAATTTCATAATTTTTTAGTTAAAATTGATAACTTTAATAAATTAAACAAGATCGAGTTGAAATTGGATTCACTTAGCCGTAGGACTTCCAACCACTAATGGTAGTTTTAGGGTTATCGATTAGCCTAGGCGGTGGTAGTGGGGTGTGTTGGTGGCGGCAGTTTGATTCCAATTGGCCATAAGTCGTGGGTTTAGTCTAAAGACTCTAATTGTATATATTTTTTCTAAATTTTGTAAAAAAAAAGAAAAAAAAAAACCTCTCTCATTCTCTTTTTCGATTCTCTCTAATTTTCTAAGACTCCAAACAGACCAAATAAGCTTCTGATAAGGTTTAGGTATTTATAGAGCTACATGGAAATTTTTTTTATTAGTTTTGAGTTGACATTAGTCTTATCTTCTTCCTATTTTGACTTTCTAGTTAGTTTTTTTAATTGGTTTAATTTTTTTCTTTTTACTCTAACCTACTATGACCTAATTCTAGAAAAATCCTTCCTTTTCCATATTTTTTCTTGATTTTTGTTTTTTGTAACTTTCTTTAATTATTTAGCATTTTTTTTTTGCATTTATCGGATATTTTGGATAATTTCACGTATTTTTATCTATACGTAAATATATATGAAATACAAGTAAATACTCATAAATATTATTTATATTATTCTATGATTTTTAATATACATATAATTTATCTTTAGCAACTCGTTAATTATTATAACTCGTTTTTATGTATTTCCGATAAATAACAGCTAACATAGTTATAATTTAATATTATAATATTCTATTATTTTATTACTTATTTTTTAAAATTCAAACTTACAGAGTTGCTTTTATTAATACTTCTAGCTTCATTGTATAATTTAAGCTTGATCGGAATTTTATTCAATCACCCTAAATCTTACATATTGAATCCAAACTTTCAGTTATAGGGCTTACATGGCATTCACAGAATAATACAATCACCCATTTGTATTAAGAAGTTTGGGAGGGCATTCTTATTATTGTTCCATCCCTTTATAAGATTTATGTCTAGTTAACTATTCTCCTGATGAACTAGTCTACATGTAAAATCTTTTATAGAGGCTTATCATGGTTGTTCCAAGCATGAACCACATATTTTATGCTACAAATTTACTTCCATAGATATCTAAAGGTTGCTAGTGAAAAAAAAATCTCTAAAATGTTAATGTGATAAAGAATTTTTATTTTAAAAAAATAAGTTTTTTAAGGTAGTAAATTTCATAACTAAAAGTTCAAGATTTAGCATTGTCGTTCCTCAATTCTTATCGATAGTTTATTAAGGTCTGTATGTACTAAGCCTACAAAACAATGCATAGTGAAGGGATACCAAAAGGTTATCCGGCATGGCCACTTTGATACTTAAGTTAACAGTAGCTTTTTTTGGAATAAAATACTAAGTGCATAAGCTTAGAATGTAAAGTTTGTAGAGAGAGTTACCGTTAGATAGATGTCTGGTATTTATAGCGAAGTGGAGCTAGCTATTGGAGATCAGTTAGTGGGAGAGATCTTCTTCTGCAAGTGTAAGAGAGTGGAGCTGTCATGTTTCTAATATTTAGGGCGTGCCTGTTTTATTTTTATCTTGTAGTTTATAGCTGTTATAATTTTTCATGGGTCTAAGCTACTAAAGGCCAAGCCCGAAGCCTATAAAGGCAAGCCTAGGGAGGTAAGGTATGGTGGATCTAGTCGGGCCTGAGAGGTTCCTACCCTAAGTACCCTATCAATACTTAAGAAAATAAGTAATAAAATAATATAATATAAAATTTTCAAAATTTAATTATATTACTCGTTATTTATCGGAAATGCATAAAATGCATTTCGATAACTAACAAATTACTAAAGATAAATTATATATATACTAAAAATCATAGAATAACCTAAATAATATTTAGGAATGTTTACTTATACCCCCACATGTATTTACGTATAGGTAGAAATACGCAAAATTACCAAAATTACTCAAAATTAGCTAAAAATTTGCTAAATAATGAAAAAAAATCATAAAAATATCAAGGAAATGGGGAATGCTCCAAATCAAGTCGTGGCTGCTGAGGAAAGCAAGAAAAAAATTGGACCAATCAAAATCAAACACTTAAAAAGTAAAAATGGAAGAGGATAAGCCAAAAATCTTGTCTAATTAATGCCCTAAAATTCCTTTACAAATCTATAAATAATAAGAAAATTCTTTGAGGTCATTTAGTCTATTGGGAGTTGGAAAAAAATTGAGAGAACTGAAAATTGGAAAGAAATTAGGGTCTTTGAAAAATTCTTCAAAAAACTATGCATTTACTATTTTTAAGTCAGATCCACGGGTTACCACCACGTGAGATTGAACCACCACCCCACTCCAAACACAGCGTCTGGACCGACTGACCACCTTTAGGCTGTCGCTGGTGGCCGGAAACCCAAGAGTCAAGTGAGTATAATTTTTCAACCGATTTTGCAAATTTTAGTAAAATTATTAATTTTACTCAGAAAATTATGAAATTTATTATTATGATGTTTTATTATATGTAGATTTAGAGAAAAATAGTGATTAAGTTTAATCATGTCTGTAAATATAAAGTTCTTAAGAAATTAGATAAAATCAAGCATGTTTAGAATAAAAAATAAATAGGTTGAGGAGTATAGTTTAGAGCTCAAAATTTTTTTGTAGAATACTTAAGTGATATAGAACAGTACTATGAAGCCATTTTTCAAAAATTTTAAGTAATTTTTTAGTCCTAAAATGATGAAAAAAAAATAAGTAATTTTAGACTATGACTAATTAAGTAATTAAATGACTAATTGCTGATTTAGAAAGTAATTAGATGTTTAAAGATGTTAATCTCTACTGTGGAAACCTAATCCTAACCTTTGGAGTGTTAGTTGCAATTAATATAGGAATTATGTAGTAAATGTGAGTAATTTTGGAATATGTGAAATTACAATTTTAATAAATATAAAATAATATGTTAAATTGGATAATATAATAATAATATCAGTACATATTAAATCTGGTACAAAAATTAATTTTAGATAATAATACAAAAATTGTAAAATTTTCTCACACGGGAGCAAATTCGATACACTAATCGGGAGCAAATCCGATACACTAATCGGGACTAAAGTGTATTAAGTAGGTTAGAATACTGAATTAAGACCTAGTATGATATTAAGATATTCAAGCTTAATGTGATTGATTTCACATTAGAGTTTGAAACGTATTTTAGGATTACTCATAGTTGAAATCAAATTAGAACCTAACCTGGAATCGGATTTGGAAACCAAACCCCGAACTAACGTAAGATGAATAGTTAGTAAATGATAGGTATATAAGGAGAATTAAGTTAAATCCTAACTTAGAATATGTATCATCTAAGTATAAGTACTAAAAAAAGCGTATTTATATTATAGGATACATGGAGACGAATTAACCTATGGTAAGTGGTTGAACGACTTAGAATTCCAAGTAAGTTAGGTTTAATGCTTCATTGTATTTTGAAGTATTATTTTATAGTACTCGGAGACTTAAGTTTGTGTATAATTGCGATTGTAAGTAGTTTTATGCATGTACTTGTGAATTTAATTTTGTGCTGGTGAATTTAATTTTGTGCTGAAATCTATGTTATATTTGATGACTGTTGTGATTAGAGTGGTGTGGAATTGTTTAGTCACCTTAAACCGAATATAATCCTAATCGACTTAAATATCCTAAAAAGACATGCATTGGAACCCTGTAGGGGATCATTAGGATTCTCCAACTAAACACCGACACCTTCGAAAAAGACAATGTTAGATAACAAATTGGTCTTTTCCTTATCCTTAGCTGAACTAAGTGATAGGAAAAGAGGTCACGGTAAGGATAAGGGCATTGGTTCGACGGATAATCTTAGGAGGAACAGTGTCTCCATTGCACAAACCTGAGTTTGGTTGTGAACTATTGCATAACATGAAAACTCCTTAACCCGGATTAGAACATGTGAAATTACTTTGATTTCACAACAGATCAGATGACGTTGTGTGATGGCACTTATTTTTTGCATTTCATGAAAATAATTGCTTGATAACCTTGATTATGCTTGTATACATTCATGAGTCTCCAATTCAACTTATTGAGCTGTAGTTGCGCATATTCGCATAAATTTTTTTGTAGGCCCTGACTTCTAATTTGTGATGCCGCGATACAATTACCTAGGGGTCAGATTTCTTTTGAAGCTTTGGGGAGTAAGAATCAACTAGTCTATGATCAAGTTTTTGTTTCAGGTCTTGTCAGAATCTTTAGGATAAAGAACTAATGTACGATATGTAAACTAGCTAGTTATTATGATATGATGTAAAATCACCTGGGAATTCTACCGTAATGTACATGTAATTATATATATTGACTTAGGGTTTTAATCGTTACTGTAAATTTTAGTTAAATTTTTAAATGAACCGTTTACTTTAAAGCAAAGAGTCGTCGATGCCTTGAGTAGATCGTATCTATGATAGGCACTGTGAGGTCAATTCCTATTATAGGTTGGTTTACACATCGAAATTGTTGCAACTCTACGACTTTGGGGCATAACAGATGCTATAATGCAAACATAATGAGGTTGTAGATTTGAAGTAATGGATGATCCGAGGTGAGAAGACCCGAAGTAATGAGTCGTCTTAAGCAATGGTCTGCCGGTCTAAAAGTGTCTGAAGCTAGGTGAGCAAAGGTACTAAGGTGCTCCAATGCTACAGACCAATTTGCTTGAACAGGGCTTGATAGGGACCAAGCAGACATAGGTGCATCATGTCTTCATAACGTTAATAAGGTGCAAATCGAATGGGCCCTAAAGAAGCTTCCTATTAAAGAGACATTCAAAATGCAACTTTTGCCCGCTTGTATTCCTGCATTAAATGCGATGTGACAGGTGTCGCATTGTAGCAAACTAACATGCAACTACATGCTTTTTACCATTTTAAAGGTGGCCGTCTGATTGACATGCTTTCCACAGGTCTACTAAGCAGCATTCCAGGGGATTTGTGTTTGTATGTATCCCCATAACCACTTGTGCAGCTTCCTAAGCGATTTTCCTATAAATCAGAGAATTATAAAGAGAGAACACTTTTCTACAATGTTTTTGCTCAGTTGTCATAATTTTTGCGTTCTCATTCAAACTCTGAAACCTTCTTCAGAAGCTTCAATTTTTCTTTTCAAGAATCACAATCATGTCTACCAATAGGGGTAAGGCTAACTCTTCTTCGTTGGAACTTACCTCCAGTTCAGATTCTACAAGGAGTGATCCTCCTCGGGCGTAGGAAGGCGAAGTGTCATCACTAACATAACTTGACCAACCTACAAGGATGGCATGGAAGCATTAAACAAGGCCAAAATCATCGATGCCATCCCTAGAGACGTGTACGTAAATATTCCCTTGCCTCCCGCTAAGAATTTATTCGACACTATTGATCCATGGAAGGGGCCTGACGGCCATATAAGCAAAAGTAAGGATTCTTCCCCTAATTAGATCATTAGCAACTTCCTTATAGGGGCAATACCCCGGTGGCATATTAGGTTACCGCGCAAAGACGAACGGGTAGCCCTGTTATTAGGGAAGCGTTTTGCAGTTTTCGAGAAGTGCTTGGAGTTTGGGCAATGCTTTCCCCAAGTCATTTTGAGAGGGAGATTTTTTACTACCACCACTGCAGCCCATAGTAGATCCTTCTGAATGGGTGGAGGGTGTTGAAGGCATTCCAGGCGCTTTATGAATACCTAGTGATAAGGGCTACTCCCGAGCTCTTTTATCACTTTTACATATGGAAGAGCGTTGGGGGGTGGCCTTACCTCCAGCTGTGTTTAGGAAAGAAATTGTTTTACAGCCTTATTGACTCAGTTAAAGGCTGGTAGGACGAATACGTAGTGGTGGAGCTGCCCAAAGAGGCCACCTTCTAGACCCAGTAGACTGGAATGATCTGTACTAAAGGTAAGAAAAGGCTCCAGCCAAACAACGTCGAGGCCGTCCAAGAGATCTTAGCCTTTATGGAGCTGAGAGGTGGCTAAGAGATCAATGCTGTAGAGACCATAGAAAGGTATTTCCGATGCCCAATCTTCAAGCTCTTCCCCATCATGAAGAAAGCTGTGGTGGAGAAGTGGGTTGAAGGTACTGGTTCATTCCTACGCGCCTGTTTGTTGTGCTAGTGTAAGGGTGCTTCGTCTAATGCCTATAGGATGGATGGACTTCCTTGGTCGTATTGGTCACGGCGATGTTTTACAAATGGTAATGGTAGTTTCCTTTGATTTGTCCTTATTTTCATTTTCTAGCCTTTAGATCGATCTTCCAACAGGCAAGAGCTTAGCTCTGAGGGTACCTCATCTATTTGTAGACGATTTGATGAGCCAATGCCAAGCACAATCAAAGGCAAGTCAGCTAATAGGGAACGTAGCAAAGTCGAAGCCGGGGCCTAGAGAGACCAATAAGCTGCAGCTGAAGTCTGTACCTTAAGGGATTCCCCTCATTAGCTAGGACGAGCCAATGGCCGTGGCACCTTTGAGCGTAGCTTTGCCCGTTCTTGCTATCCACTCGTCCAAACCCATCATCGTGGGCAACAAAGGTGTCGACACGGAAGGGCCCGGCATGCAAGTGATTCCCCTCCAAGGGCAGCTGAAGGAAGAACTAAGGAGGTAGCCGCTCCACCTGCAGTCGCGGACGATAAGCATAAAGCTCTCGAAGAGCCAGGTCTAGGGATGAAGAGGCAGAAGCCCCTGATAAGGGAACCTTTGGCCAAGGGGAAATGGAATGAGTGGCCCCTGGCTCATCCCTTTCAGAGCGTGGATGACATTGGAGACGAGTTTTTGGACGTCTTTAACAACTTCCGAAAGATGAGGCTGGGGCTAGAGCTGGGGCTAAAGCCATACTCATTCATAGAAGCGCCATACACTTCCTTAGACGAGGCGCTAAAGAGGGAGGCCCCCGAAATGGAGAAGAAGAGGGCCCAAGGAAAGATCCTGCAATTGAAATGGGAGATCCACATTGGCAACCTGACACTGCAACACCGGACCCTCAGTTACCAAGCTTCAATGGGGTCTTACACCCCTAGTGATTGGGTTATGCTAGAAAGGATTTCTCAAGAGGATATGGGCAACCCCATACAAACTGTAGGCCACTTAAGTACCCTAATGCGGTAGGTAGGTCTTCTATGCTGTTGTGGTGTTGTATTTTAGTGTTTGGTACTAACTTGTGCATTCTATTTTCATCTTACAGTACTATAACCAAGTGCTCCTCGAGCTAAGCAAGTGCTATGCTACCCAAAAACAAGTAACTAGATTGTGGGAGGAGTTGAATTGGTAAAAGAAGTGCCTGCTAGAGGCGGAGACTTCTAATAAGAGGTACTTAAGAAAATTTGCTCAAGCCAACAAGCGCCTCCGCCACTTTGTTGTGCAGGTGACAGGGCTTCAAGCGAAACTCAAGCATGCGGAGCAGGAGAGGGGCAAAGTAGAAAGGGATGCCTAGAAGGTCACAAAATTAAAGGCTCAGCTGGAGAACGAGCAGAAGACGAAGGTTAGTCTCTCGCAACAATTGGAGGAGGAAGGCATAGTTAGGGCCCGAATCGAAAAAGAAAATGCCTAGTTGAAGGCTTCTGTGGCTAAGCTGAAAACCGAGCTAACGATAAAGGTGTCCAAGTGTGAGGGTATTAAGACCACATCGCTCAAGTTAGTTGGCTTGAAGGCCACTTTGGAGCAACAAGCGGGGAGCTGTAGGTTAGGGTTTTAGAGATGGAAGAGATCATCTCCAAGATGGAGAGTAGGGAGGTCCTCAATGTTGCTGTTGCAAAGAAGGCGGTCACCGACTACAAGGCCATCAAGGAGTGGCTAGAGGAGCTGGAGGACCTATCTATTGATTCCACCCGCTTCACCAGGAGAGAAATCCTCTCCCATTATCCAAATCTAGACCTGAGCTTCCTCGATTTTTTGGACTCCCCCACATTCAACAAGGAGAGGGAAGCCTTAGTGCGGAGGTGAGTTCACTCAGGCAGCCGTCAAAGACGCAGGCACGCCCTCTGGTGCTGGGCCGAGGCAGGGCAGGGTGCTTCTACATCCGACCTTGCTTTGGCAACTCAATAGGAGGATGCCTCAGAAGCTATCCCTGGGGAAGATCCACTCGTGGGGGTTCGATCCACTCCTGATTTGTATGTCTCGTGCTCCCTTGTGACTCAAGGCTTGCCAGTTGAAGTGCTTGCGGATCAGCACTAGAAGCAAATTGACGCTTTGGATTTTTCAGAGTTACCCAAGCTAGCTAATCCTTAGCGGTAGCGGGGTTCTGTAATTTTTTTTTTTTTAATGTGGTTAGGGCCAGGATGTCAGCCTTTACTCTGTAAATAAAGGTGTAAAATAAATAAATAAAGTTTTTCGAAAGTCTTTTGCTATTCTCTTTGTAAATTTTGTGGACCCTTGGTTAAGGTTTTATTAAGGGAGTTCCTTTATACAAAGGGTGTTTCCCCTTATCAAGATTACCCTAGGGGGTCAAGTCGGTGGCATTCCATCTTGTCCGGTTCGTGGGAATTCCTCTGTGCAAAGGGTGTTTTCCCTTGCCGAGGATACACTAAGGGGGTTAGGTCGGTGGCGTTCCAACTCGCCCAATTCATGGGAGTTCCTCTGTGTAAAGGGTGTTTCCCCTTGCCGATGTTACCCTAAGAGGGTTAGGTTAGTAGCGTTCTAACCTGTCCAATTCGTAGGAGTTCCTCTGTACAAGGGGTGTTTCCCCTTGCCAAGGTTATCCTAAGGGAATCAAGTCGGTGGTGTTTCGACCTGCCCAAGTAAGTATTCGTATGTATTTTTGAATGGCTAGCAAGGCGATTGACACAAAAGGAGAGAGAAAGAAGTACACAATCAATTAAGAGCTTTTTATTTGGACTCAATTTGAAAATAAAACTGTACATGATGAAATTTTAATCAAAGTAGAGGTGTAGATTGTCGACGTTCCACGTGCGTGGGATAAGCTCGTCATCCAATCTTTCAAGCCTGTATGCTGCATTGCCCAGTTTCTCCCTGACTCTGATCGAGTCTTCCCAATTGGGGGCCAGCTTGCCCTAACCTTCTCCTAAACCAATAGCGTCTAATTTTCAACACGCTATGTCACTGACCTTGAATTCCTTATGTTAGACCTTTTGATCATAATACCATGCAGCCTGATGTTGGTATGCAGTAACCCAAGTAGCAGCGAGGTCTCTAATTTCCTCAATTGTATCAACGCATGCCTACAATAATGAGTCATTTAAGGCAGCATTGAAACTTCAAGTCCGGATATTAGGGAGTTCAAGTTCAATAGGGAGGACAGCTTTCGACTCAAAAGCCAAACGGAAGGGGGTCTCGCTCGTCGAAGTGCAGTGCATGGTCCTATACCCCTACAAGATATTAGGCAACTCATCGGCTCAGGCGTCATGAGATTGCCCCATGCGCTTCTTAAGGCTATCTAAAATGACCCCATTGGTCACCTCCACCTGTCCATTTGATTGGAGTAGACGACCGAGGTGAAGTACACGGCAATGTGGTACTTAACGTAGAATTCCTGGAACTTGGGGTTGTCAGATTGTCAGCTGTTGTCCGTGATCAGTGCATGGGGGACTCCAAACCGAGAGAGAATGTTGTTTCTAACAAATAACTCTATACTCCTCTCTGTGATTCTAGCTACAGCTTTGGCCTCCACCCACTTCGTAAAGTAATCCATAGCGATAATTATGAACTACCATCCTCCTAATGCTTTTGGGAAGGCGGGATATCAATCCCCTATTAGGCGAACGGCCATAGGCTCATCAGGGGTTGGAGTGTGGTATTGGGTGCACGACTGATTGGGGCGTACTTCTAGCACTGCTGGTAATTTTAGGCTATGGCCTTTACGTCTTGGCTTATGGTAGGCCAATAATTTTCAAGCCGTAGCACACGACGATACAGGGCTTGGGACTAAATATGATTGCTGTACACTCCAGCTGCAGCTCTTCCATGACGCACAATCCTTGCCTTTCTCAAAGACACCAGAACAAGGGGAGGCTAATTCTCCTGCGATATAAGACGCCATCAATCAGTGTATAATTGGTAACGTGGTATCGAAACTTCTTTGACTCCCTCCTATCCCCTGGCAACATTCCCTCCTCTAAGTAGCTCCGAATAGGATCCATCCAGCTCGACTCTAGTATCGTCGTGGTCAATTCCAGAATTTCAACCGAGCTTGGAACTATACTTTTTTCCGACAGGTATTCTATGAAGATTTTGCTATTCTTCATCTTAGGCTTCCGTATGCCAGTAAAGGCTAGCTTGGATAGCCAGTTGGCCACTAAATTTTCCATTTAAGGGATTTTCTTGATATCCTAAGAGGAAAAGTCCGCTAGGAGCCCTCTCACCTTCTCTAAGTAGCTGGCCATGGTGCTATCCCTGGCCTCATATTCACCCTGGACTTACTGTATAACAAGCATGGAGTCCAAGAATATCCACAGCTGCTCGACCCCGATCTCCTTGGCTAGCTTTAGGCCGGTAGTAAGCACCTCATATTCGGATTTATTGTTACTGGAATCAAACTTGAACTTGAAGGCGTAACAAATGGTGATCTTATGTAGGCCGGTCACTACAAGGCTCGCACCTCCACCTCTAGTGGTGGATGATCCATCAACGTGGAGAGTCCATACCAATTTTTTGTCACCCCGTTGTATTTCTTCTCCAGTATATTCTACTACGAAGTTGGCTAGGACTTGTGCCTTATAGGCCATTTGTGGTTGGTACTGGATTCCGTATGCATTCAATTCCATTGTATGCTTCATCATCTGTCCAAACGCATCAAGTTACTACAACATGGTGTACAGTGGTTGATTCATGAGTACAATCACTTAGTATGCCTGGAAGTAGGGCCTTAGCCGTCTGGTAGTAATGATGATGGCCAGCGTAAATTTTTCTACCCGAGTGTACCTGACATTAGGCCCATGAAGTATGTGGCTAACGTAATATACTGGCCTGTATTCTCTTCCATTTTCTTTGACCAGCACAAAGGAGAGAGCCCGATCACTAACAACCAAGTACAAAAATAGACCCTCCCTTTAGATAGGCTTAGAGAGGACCAATGGATGAGTGAGGAAGTCTTAGAGCTGCTGAAAGGCAGCGACGCACTTCGAAGTCCATTCAAAACCCTTAGGATTTTTGAGGATTTTGAAGAACTCAACACATTTGTCAGCGCTCTTTGAAATGAATCTGTTTAGGGCAGCCACCATGCCAGTGAGCTTTTGTATGTCTCAAATTGAAGTTGGGGGCTTCATTCCCCTGATGGCTGTGATCTTCTCGGGGTCGGCCTCGATACCTCTTTAAGTGACTAGAAATCCAAGGAACCTGCTAGAGCCAACATCAAAGACGTACTTCTGGGGGTTCAGCTTCATGTCATCTGTGCGCATTCAGTAGAAGGATTCCTGGAGATCCTTGACATGATTGACCGGCTTCTAGCTTTTAATAATCATGTCATCGATGTACACCTCCATATTGTGCCCAATCTGGGCTTGAACAATTTCGTCACCATCCGTTGGTATGCGACCCTAGCGTTTTTCAGTCAAAATGGCATCACAATATAGTAGTATGTGTTGTAGTCGGTGACGAAGGAGGTATGGACCTCATCCTTCAAGTTCATTTTGATTTAATTGTATCCCGAGAATGAGTCCATAAAGCTCAATAGGGCATATCCTGATGTAGAATCAACAAGCTAGTTGATTCTAGATAGGGGGAAACAATCTTTAAGGCAAGTTTTATTGAGGTCGGTATAATCAACATACATCCCATTCTTCTTTTTCACTAGTACCACATTTGCCAGCCACATTGAGTACTTTTCCTGCCTTATGAAGCCGGCTTTGAGCAACTTTTGCACTTCTTCCTCGCTTACAGCCTACCATTCTAGAGTGAAATGCCTCTTTTTTTGTTTAACAGGCCACGTTATGGTGTCAATGTTAAGGTCGGGGGTTGTCAGGGGAAATTCTAGGCATGTCAAACGCCAACCAGGCAAACCTATCTGAATTTGCCCGCTAGAGGATAATAATTTCATTCTTCACTTTGGCTAAGGTTTCGATCCCGACTTTCGTTGTTTGGTCCAGAGAGTTATTGATCTGGACATCTTTGGTTTTTTATCCAAGCTCACCCCTCTCAGTCGGTCTCTCCTGCAAACCCATCTCTAAGGCGAAGACACTATCGCCTTTAGCCACCCTAACATATAGCTCTTGCGAGAGCTTCTGGTCGCACCTATATCCTCCCACTCCCATGGTCATTGGGAATTTTGCCTTCAAATGCAGGAGGATGTGATCATCCCAAATGTGTTTAGGCTTGATCTTCCTAAGAGCGCATTATAATGAGAGGGACAATCAATCACAACGAACTCTGTAAGTCGTTATGTCACGTGGTCATCATTACCAAGTTTCATGTTTAGCATGACGATGCCCTTGCCTCGGATCGTACTGCCATTGAAGCCAATCAGATTGTAATGGTACGACTCCATCTTTACTGGCAGCTTCTTCCTTATCCTGCCATATGTGTGGAGGAAGAGTATATCGGTAGAGTTGCCAATGTCTACCATGATCTTCAAGACCTCAAATTTTGAGATCCTCACCCCAATCACCAAGACATCTTGATGGGGAGTGTCGACCCCTTCAAGGTCAACGTTGGAGAAGGAGATGGAAGTGTCTAACTTCTGTCTCTTCTCCCTAACTACCAGCACCTCTAATTGAGCGTTAACTAAGCTACTAGTACTCAACCGGCTCCTAAGGTACGGGCCCTCCATAATTATATTTATAACACCGTTGGGGGCACGATCATTGCAGTGGTTGTTATTTTGCTCCGCTTGGGCATCTTCAATCTGTCACCTCTGAGGTGCCCTGTCATTAGCATCATCAGAACTATCATCATTCTGCCAATGTGCCACGTATTCATTGAAGAAGCCGTATTGAATGGCGTATTCGATAACATTCTTCAACTAAAAGCACTCTTTAGTTGTATGGCCGTAATCGTCATGGAATTGACAGTATTTGTCGGAGTTCTGGCGATAGGGATTTCCTTATGTTTTCTATGACCTCTGCAGCAAGTTTCGATGCTTCACTTTGGAATAGACCTAAGCTATGGTCTATTCAAAGGCATGTACTGGCTGTAAACAGGAGGGGAGAGAAGGTCGTGCTCTGCTCGGTGTTTATTCCTCCCAAAGCTTTCTCCCGTTAGTTTGCTCAGCATCCTTCCACCGAGGCGATCTTTAATGGAAAATTTATCCTTATCCTGCTTTTTGCCCGACCTTTCTTAGTTGGTATCGCACCAGGCGCGAATTTCATCTTCCTGGTCGATGTACTTCTAGGCTTTGTTCAAGAAGTCAACCAGGGTCTTTGACTTGCTCTTCACAAGCAATTGAAAGAAATCTCTTGAGAGTCTGATCACGCAATCACGCAAGGACTCACCCTTACCCTGCCTTACTAGGTACAAGGACGATGTGTCCTTAGATGGGTACTTACTAGCCATGAAATGGAGGTTGAACTTCTTGGCCAGCTCATTGAAGGAGCTAATCGAATTATCAGGGAGGTGGTTAAACCACGTCCGTACTAGTTGCCTTAGTATACCCAGGAAGGCTTTGCATAGTATGGCATCTTCATGACCGTAAAGGTTCATGAAAGTATGGAAGTAGAGGAGATGGTTATCGAGGTCACTCATACTATCATACCGGTCCAAGGATAGAAGTTTGCCATTGGGGGACAGTACTTCATCCTAGATACCCCTAGTGAAGGGGGTCTTGTTGCTGACGACCAACCTAATGTTGCTAGCAAGCTTGCTCCTTTACCACTTGGAGAGCCACGTTACCATCATACGGAGCTCATTTAGGTCGGTGTCATCCACCATGTAGGCTTATTGTGCAGCTGAATGAGCCTAAACTCCTTGTAAGTCAGCTTCTTACTCATTATTAGCCAGAACTCAGTCACGGATAACCGCAGACCTTGTTGGCCATTGTAGCAACGATGGATCAGGTTGCTAATTCCTTCCATTCTACAGCTGCTTTTACTGGATATTGTCCCGCCTAGTGCGAGCATCTGAAGCTTCGAGGTGGTGAGTTTATTCGCTGCGACACTCTACTTCGTCCAGACAAGCTTGGAGCTCCCTGTTCTGCTCAGCATACTACTTAACTAGGTGCTCCATATGCTCCAAGCATTCTTCCAGCATAACTCTTAGGAGAGGTTGGTTGTTTGTTCAACAACTGTTGATTTCTTTACTCGTCACGCTGAGACATGATGTAGAAAGGCTTGATGTAGGTTATGTGTTTAGTATGTTTAGGATTTTGAGTATAGGAATTCTTCTTTCCCACGGACGACGCCAAATGTCGTTTCTTAGTTCTTGTCAGTAGCTGATTAAGGTTTGTACGTACTGGGCCTATAAAACAATGCACCGTGAAGGGACGCCAAGGGGGTCGTCCAAAATGGCCATTCCGATGCTTAAGTCAGCAATAGGTTTTTTATGGAATAAAATGTAGAGTTTATAAAGAGAGTTACTGTTGAATAAATGTCCAGTATTTATAGCAGAGCAAAGCCAGTTGTTGGAGATCAGTTGATAGGAGAAATCTTCTCTTATAAGTGAGGGAAAGTAGAGTTGTCGTATCCAACATATCACAAATATTTAGGATGTGATTATTTTATTCTTATTTTATAATTTATAGCCGTTACAATTCTTTATGGGCCTAGACCACTAAGTGCCAAGCTCGAAGTCTACAAAAGTAAGCTTAGGGAGGTAAAACATAATGGATCTAGTCGGCCTGAGATCTCTATCCAAAGCACCCTTTCAACAAGCATGCTATCTAACAACTCCAAATTTTAAATGTACAATTGGAAAAAACTCAAAGTATAGGTAAACTGCAGTACATTTATATGTATACACATCCCTACGTGCATTTTATAATTTATCACACTTGTTATAGTATCCAATTTGTATTCATATGGCATTATTTAATTTACAATGATAAAATCATGCACAGGAAAAATTTAATCTTGTTATACGATTATTCTGTTCACGTAAGATGAATTATTTGTTTAGATCCTTAATTAAAGTTAGGACAAAGTCGCTAAGAATGTTTGGCTTTTGTCTCTATTTAGAAGTGATACAAAGCAAAATTACGGTAGCTTGTATATATATTATTATTAATGAGGGAATTATTCAGAAATTCTTATTTAATTTCATTTTGAATTTAGATAAATCTTAAACCATTAGATTTGATGTGAAATACACGTTGCATCCTCCTGGATAAAGAAATGACCCTCGATTTTCTGGGAAATGAAGAAGACAAAAATTCGCTTAGCAAGTATACTCAAAGAAGTTGTTCATAAAAGCATTAAAAATTCTTTTACTAAATCATTTACAATGTTTATTACCGATCTAGATGCAAATTATGAATTGATGTCCCAGCAATACAACAAATATTCCATAACTTTTTAATCTTAAAATCTACGAGCGGCGTATAGAATCACCATTTTAAAGAAATTGTAACAAATTATCTATGGACTAATTACTAATACTATATACGAAATATTATAAAAAAAAAAAAAAAAGTAAGGTTTTGGTTAAAAAATGCTCCTCTAGGATAGGCAAAAAAAAAAAAAACCTTTTTTATTTTCAATATCGATTATGAATTTTACAAAAAAAATAAATTTAAAAAAGTTAAAATATTTTATTCCATATTTTAACGGGTCTTCGATAGATAATATTTACTCTCAAGTGTAAATTTGCGTTTTGAAAACGTCAAACGATTGACAGACCCATACAACGTGGTCGCGAAGCACACACCAGCCATCATTCCAATGCAATGAAATGTTGATTACCTTGTGTTGTGTCTTTCTTCATCTCCTCTAGAATTTCCACATTTCCAGGCAAGGTTTTAGGTTAGTATTACGGTTTTTCCACAATTGATACGTCTGGCCAAGACGGCCAAACTGAAATTAAAAACCAAACGTTGAAGCAGAATCCTAAATCATAGGATTTAGTCATATGAATGAATCAACACGCTTTTGGTCTCGCTCTCTATCCCCTCCCATCTTCTTGGAACGCCACCACCCTGCAATGCAGACGCACATTATTTTCCTGTTAGCTGTTGGATAATGCACTAATAAGAGGGATAGTATTAGTATTATTGGTTTTTGGTGCAAATTGTCTTGTGATGGCTACCAGCAAACTCCGGAAAGCCCTTGGAGCGGTCAAGGATAAAACCAGCATTGGCCTAGCCAAGGTTAACAACAGCAGCTCCCTCTCCGACCTCGAAGTCGCCATTGTCAAGGCGACCCGCCACGACGAGTTCCCGGCCGATGAGAAGCACATCCGTGAGATCCTGAGCCTGACTTGCTATTCAAGAGCCCATATAAGCGCCTGTGTTAACACCCTCTGCAGGCGGCTCAACAAGACCAAGTACGGCAGACTACGTTTCCTTTTATCGCTCTATTCATATATGTCCCTATTTTTCCAAGGAAATTTGATTAGACAATCCCTTTTTTGTTTTTTTCCTCAGATCAATCGGTTTATGAATCTATATTCCCTAATCATTGTCCGGAAATGCGGTGTTATAATGGCTTATTTTTGTCGATTATTGGTTTTGTTGTTTCCACCAGGAATTGGACCGTGGCTCTGAAGACACTAATCTTAATCCAAAGGCTCCTCTCCGAAGGCGATCCTGCCTATGAGCAGGAAATTTTCTTCGCAACAAGGCGTGGGACGAGGATGCTCAACATGTCGGATTTTCGGGATACCTCGAGGTCGAATTCTTGGGACTACTCCGCCTTTGTCCGGACATACGCGCTGTACCTGGACGAGAGGCTGGAGTATAGGATGCAGGGAAGGAGAGGGAAAAGGAGTTCGTTCGCAATGGAGGACGACTTTCAGGAAGATCAAGAAGGCGGTCAGCAAAATGCAACCGCTCATAAGGCCACGCCCATTAGGGAGTTGAGAACTGAAAAGTTGTTCTCAAAGATGCAGCATTTGCTGCAGCTCCTTGAGCGATTCTTGGCTTGTCGACCAACAGGTTGGTGCTTCACATCTTCATCTGCTATGTTATTGTCACCCTTAGTATTGCTACCGAGACAATAATGTCCGTATGTTTCCATGTAACACCGCAGGTATAGCAAAGGACAACAGAATCGTGTTCATGGCTCTCTATCCAATCGTGAAAGAAAGCATCCACATCTACTACGACATAACCGAGATCACAGCCCTCTTCGTCGACCGTTTCATGGAACTCGACATCCCCCAATGTGTCAAGATCCACGACATCTTCTCTCGACTGGCCAAGCAATACGAAGAGCTCGACTCCTTCTACTCCTGGTGCAAGCACATCGGTCTAGCTCGATCCTCCGAGTACCCCGAGGTCGACAAGATCACCCAGAAGAAGCTTGACATAATGGACGACTTCATCCGCGAAAAGTCCGCTCTGGCGAAGCGCCCCAAGATCACCGAACCACCCGAGGAGACCGAAACTGAAACCGAACCGCAAAACGCCGAGGACGAACAGAATTCAAACGAAATCAAGGCGTTACCGGCCCCACCGACCGAGGACGGTCCTGACGAAGAGCCCGAAGTGAAAGCGGAGCCAGAGCCGGAGCCGGAACCGGAACCGAAGCATGAAATTAAGAAACAGGATGAAGGTGATTTGTTGAACTTGGGCGAAGATGCGGTCACGAGCGACGACCATGCGAATCAGCTAGCGTTAGCGTTGTTCGATAATGGGCCTCAATCGTCAACGGGCCCAAGCACGAACCAAGGCCCATCATGGGAAGCATTCCCGCCGGACAAGTCGGATTGGGAGAGCGCTCTTGTACAGTCAGTAAGTAACATGTCCTATCCCCCCAAGACAACCCTTGCCGGTGGTTTCGACACGCTCATGCTGGACGGGATGTACCAGCATGGCACGGTCGCGGTGGCTAGCGGCACCCAGATGGCTACCGGGAGTGCAAGCAGCATGGCGCTAGGTTCCGCCGGGCAGCCGGCACCAATGCTGGCCCTCCCAGCACCGCCGAGCGCTGGTGGCCAGCCGGCAGTTGGAGGTGACCCGTTCGCCGCATCAGCGGGCGTTGCGCCACCACCCTTTGTCCAGATGTCAGATATGGAGAAGAAGCAGAGGTTATTGGTGGAGGAGCAGTTGATGTGGCAGCAATATGCTAGGGATGGGAGGCAAGGGCATATCAATGTGGCTAATGGTAATTATCCATATAATACAAACACAATTAATAATTTTGGGAGGACATATTAGATGAATTAATATTTGTATGCATATATTGGTTAGTTAGACTTTAGTAGAAAGTAAAATTTTTGTGCTTAAATGATCATATATTATTGTAATCTTTTAAGTTGTTACTCTTAAATCTTGTGAGCTCTAATTTTTTATGATTTCTTTTAAATCGTGTACATTTTGCTTACTCACCAATGAAAAAAAATTATTAATTGCTCTCATAAGTTTATTTATTTTAATTAAAATTCCAAAATAGTTGCGAAATTGTGAAATTGCTATCTCATAAATACAATTTCTCAACTGATCTATAAATCTTAATAAATCTTAATAAGTGATTAGACAATACATTTAATAAGTTCAACTTTCAATATGAAATGAAAATGGAAAACTCATCCACTCGTCCATAAATAAACATCCTTAAACAATTTCCCATTCAAAATCACACAAACACGATAATTATCAAAAGAATTTGCATTTTTTTTTCCCTTTCTCTTCTAAAATATCTAATATGTTAATATTTTCAATGCATTTTTAAATTTTAAAACTACTCTAAAGTAGACATTACCATTAGTCTCTATATTGCTATTTGTATCGTCTTTGCTTAATTTGCAATATCTTCTAATGAGTGATTGGTATTGATTAAAATGTAAAGGTCATAGATTAGAGAAAAAATCCAACACAAATTACTTTGATTAAACATTGATTGCACTTTTAGGCCATGTATAACTTGTATACTTATGATTGAACAATATATGGAAAAATATTCAAAGTTAAATATTGCAACCGATATTACCTTCTCATTTAATAGCATTCCCTTGTATCACTTAAGTGTATATACTCCCCATCTTTATCATCCATGGATTCCCCACCCCTATCTATTGGTATAATTCAAGAAAGATTTAGCTAATGTTAAATTTAAACAAGTGGCTAAAGAGAAGCAAATTTTATTTGGAAGGAAATTGGTAAAAGATAGACATGTTAATTTATCCAACCAATATAGATAATGTTAGGAAAAAGAAAAGGATGATAACATTGATTGCAATATGTATTTAACTTTAAACATTTTTTATACATTCCTCCATAATTTCAAGAACTTATGAAGCCAATATTCAAAGCAATGGATATCATAGTAATATATGCCTTAATCTATCCCCAATTCTTATCCTCTGTATATGTTTTACTTGATGCCAATCAAGCAATCGCTTCTTTCAATATGTTAGGATTTCAAGATGGATGAGATAATAATTATTTTAATCTAATATATATATATATATATATATGAGTAGTACAACTTAAAGGGACATTGGCAATTATTGCTTATAATATGAGTTATAGAGGTATTTCTAAAATTTCACGATATGTGAAAAATATTAATATAAGAAATGGAAAGAACTTTGATGATGGGTCATTTTGGGCATGAGTACCAATGCCTAAACTGTCCTCTCAAAGGTCTAGGCAAAACTCTTAAGGCATAGTTTAACCTCCCTTTCCATTGTCCTTAGCTCGAATGTTTTTCATGAGCTTAAGTTATAAAGAAATCTTATTGACCTTCCGTACGTCACCAACACAAAAGCCCATTGGATTGGAAAAAGATCATCGAGTCCCTTAGGACCTAGGCCTTTAGGCCCAGGTTAGCTAAGCCTACCTCATTGATATCTAATTAGGTCATACAGGAATAACTAACGGGAATAGAAGTTGACAACTATCTTTAGTCACTTCACATGAGATATGGAGTATGCCATTAGTGCTAGAGAGCTACTATATGCATTTAGTTCCGTTTTATCTCATATAAATAAAGGACGAGATCTTCAAGTAATCTCTCTGTATAATTAGATACTTAAAGCTTATGTACTCTCTTTTTCTCGTTTTCTCTCTCTTCCATAATCCGCTAACTTAAGTGTTAGAATCTTGCGAAGTTCTTCAACAATAAACTTGATTAAATTTTGGATAAAAGAGTTATACTGTGCTTTATCCCGTAAGAAAAATAAATAAGATAAGCAAAGAAAATCTAAAACTAAATTCATAGTAGAGTTCTCATTAGTTGTCATTCTTATCCACCTTTTAAGAATTTACCTTTTTTCAAGCTGTCTTTGAGCACTAATTATTTAACATGATTGAACTTGCAAACGATGCTTCCACTGCTGAACTTTATAGAACTTTATTAGAAGTTGTATCGTGATCAAATGGTCACACCTTGAGACTTTGCAAAACTAAATCATGGGCTGAGGCCCATTAGAATAAAAGTAGACGAGACATGTGCAGTGCATTTCTTTTTGTCATTTTCAAAGGATCGAGTTGACTTCCGAAGAAGAAAAAGAGGAAAAGGATTGACTCGTTTGATTGCATACAAACCCTAATTTTTCCTTAGCAAGTCAAGACATAAAGTGTGCCTAATAATTTGGAAGGATCTCTCAATATCTTACTCTTCTTAATGATTATCTCCTATGATAAATTATAATCAGATTGATAAGATTACTATATCTTCTTGAAAATGGAACTAATTTGATCTGTTTTTTTTTTTTTTTATATCTTTATAAGATATAAATAATTATCTTTCTTTCAATAGTAAGGATAATTACATATAAATTTGACTCTAATTTAATTTTGGTATCTCATATAGCTTTTGGATAATTTGATTGAAAAAATCCTTATTAAACATATGTTAATAACTTATTTATAAACTATTTTCAGATTATCAGAACACCGTTATATTAATCCATTGACATCCACACACATTATCCAATCATTATCCTTTTGTTGTTCCTCCTAACGTTTTTTTGTTGTTTGGACAAATAGTTGGCATTGTGTCGCGTGAAGCTGGTGAAAGTGTGTTTGGTGATGTTTGAATGTGACTTAAGCCTCAATAGCTTCACTTTGAAGCATCCAAAAAATAAAAAATACTCCCAAACACACACAAGGAAAAAGAGAAAGAGAAATAGAGAGAGAGAGAGAGAGAGAGAGAGACATAGGGTCCGCATGGAAACTAAAAAGCTAGGCTAGGTAGGAGGGAGGGAAGGAAGGAGGTTGTGTGTGTGTTCTCTCGTGCAAGTGGAGCAAGCAATTGTGTGAATGATTGCATCACATATGACTCCATGCTTGTCTAAGCAGTCACCGTGCCCCCAACACCACATCATACTGTTTTCAATTGTTTTTTCTTAACCAAGTCACATAAAAGACAAGACATCTTCCCAAGTAGAATATATATATATATATATATAACCCTAAAAAGGTACCAAACCATATAATAAATAGTTTTATACGGTTCATACTTTGTCTTAGTAAGCTTACAAAATTGTATTGGGGCTCCACTCTCTCTTCTTCATTCGTCCATCCAATTCTCACCCTATCGTATTAGCACGTGACCATCATCCACATTCAATGTGTTCAAGCCACCAACATGAAAAACTCTTCTTAGAGTCAACAAGTTTCACACGCATGTCTCAAAAATATAAATTTGGATCCTGTAAAGTTTGTATTCTTCAAATTTTCCAAAAATATTTTCACATGTATTCTATAATTGAGAATAAAAAAAATAAGACTGCATTTTCATGATGTCACGAGATTTTTCAAATATATAGATAATTTCGATTATTGATTTTATAACTTTACTTGAAGTATTTTATAGGATCTACTTTTTTGAAAAACATGAACCGAATTACTAAATACTTATTTACAAACCATATATCCCTTTTGTAGAGTACTATCCATATATGCTAAAACACAAACCGCTAGAGTTAAATACTACTTTATTTATCGCAACAATTTATGATCAAATCCGATTCATGATAGGTTTATTTACATCATGGTCGTAAACGATATTTTACGGAATAATCGTCTAATCATACAAAATTTAACATTTAAATAACGGAACCACATACAATGGATAATAATAATAAATAAAATTATGACCTATCTAAATAGCATATCTTTTAGATATCGAACCATACATATATTAGATTGAAATGCTATATTGTTCTCATTCTAAACTTTATAACCAATATAGAAGTCCATAAGCACATTTTTAAATTTCCAATAGAAATTAGACATATAGTTTGTTGAAAACATTTGCTCCAACTGTTCTGATAATTAATTTAAACAATAATGGACTAGAAAAAGCCATCTACATCTTGAGAATAATTGAAGTAGCGTAGGATGTACTATTCCTGATGGTCGTGTCCATATATCTTAGTTATTCGGCAAGCTGATTTCATCAAGATCGTCCAATGATAAGAAAACTTCATCTAAGCATGAGAGTTCTGTGCCATCACCATCCTCATCGTCGCGCTCGTAAACCCGACAAAGCACCCATTTGCTATAATCCTGAAAATAAGATCACACAAAATAAGGGATATAACATATCCTTGACGATTCCAAAGATAGTATGCCAAATTAAATAAATAAATTGCATACGGTTTTTGAATTTCCTCGTCTTTTAGACGATTTGCTGCTGCTGCTGCTGCTACTGGTGCTGCTACTCGAGCCGCCATTAGAGAGGCGATACTCCTGCATAATCCAATTGGTTTTGATGCCCCCTGGAGCTTCGCCAACGTAAAAAACATAGTACTGTTTCATTCCTACTTTCTTGCTGGAGCTAGTGATGATTGGCTCATCAATGCCTATTGTCTTCCAATGCCCGTTACTTGTTACTCTATTTTGTGTCCTCCTGCTAAAGAAGTACCACGTGCTCCCCTCTGCCAAAGCCTTTCCTGAAAAAAGAGAAAGAAAAAAAGAAAAGAAAAGAAAAAAAATTAATAATAATAATAATAATCTATTTACCATTATTGAAACCAATCAATACCATGTCCAAAATATATTCAACTTATTATATTGTCATGTACAATTATAAATGAAAATTATATTAATATGTAAAAGGCGTATATAATGTAAGTTATAATTTCTGTAAATATCACATCCTAAGATGAAAAGAAGACTTATATCTACCAAAAATGATATTTATTACCTTCAAGCTCCCATGGATCATAAGGATATAGATCAAGATCGGGTATTACATCGGGGTGGCACGGTAGTAAGGCCGCCTTTCGATGGAGGAAGTGAACCACAAGCTCTTCATCCGTTGGATAAAATCGAAAACCCGGCGGCAAATTGACATTGTTATCCCCCATAATTCTCAAGCAATTTTTTGTTTGAGGAGTACTAGTTAGAGATTAACACATAAAATAAAATAAAAAAATTGTAGTTCCAATGAAATAATAGGGTAATGTAAATATTGAAGTTGAGTGAAGGGTTATGGAAATAAGGGTTAATATTTATAGTGCAAGAGAAGGAGAGAGAGAGAGAGAGAGTGTGTGAGATGGGGGGGGGGGGGGGGGTTAAGAGAGAGCAAGTGACGTGAGTTAGAAGGTGGTGTAATGTTGATCACATCATACGATTGGATTGAGAAAATTTAGAGAGAAGAAGAATGAAATAATGGTTTTATTTTAGGAGAGAAGTATTTAAAAGGTTGGCCATGTACAAATTGCTCTCTCTCTCTCTCTCCCTCCCAATCTCAAGGCGGCGGGCGGCTTATATATAAAACGGAACGTTACACGATGCTTTTTGAATAACGGTTTGTGTTCCATTGGAGGGAGATTCAGATTTGATTACTCAAATATTATATAATATATAGATTTTTCAATAGTTCTTTCTAGCTGATTTAATCCCACATTTTATATTTAATTTTATATTCGATAGATCTGAACGTTGTAGCAACTATCTTTTCAATAGCTCATATTTAACATATATAAACTGAAGATAGAATGGACAGTTGTATCCACCTCATTAAAATGAGAGTCGAGACTATAGAAACTCCCTCTATGATTCCATTAGAGCGTTTCTCAATGGCAAGGTTAATATGTTTGTGAAATATTTTTCTTTGTGTTTACATAATTGATTATATATTTTATGAAAGAACACATGAATGAAAAAATGTAAAAGTTTACTTTTATCGTTAACAAGTTTTCATATAACCTACATCAACATATTATATATTAGGAGATGGAACCTTACTCGTATCCATACTCTATCCTTTAAATATATACTCCTAAATTTTTGGAATCAAAATCTACCCTACAACATCTTGAAACAACCAAATACCTTTTGTAAAATCTATGACGGAATATCCCATAGAATATATAACTTTTTATAAATTTCAACATGATACATTTTTATTTTCATTATAAATTTCAAAATTAGTTTATATAAAACGACATAGCATAAGTCTACTTTCTCAAATATAAACTAAGAATTGAGATTTTTTATAATCTTCATTAGATTAAGGTTACACTTACCAAAGAGGAAAAAAGGAGGTGAAAAAATAAACAATAGTAAAGAAGAAAGAAGAATTAGAAAAAAAATTCTATAAGTATTACATGTTACATATTATATATACATAACCTGTAAATTCCAAAAAGATATTAACACATATAATAATTATATAAATAGTTTCTAAATCAACTACCACTCATAATTTGCATCCGTCATATATGGTAATGCCTTATTAATATTTTCACATCACATGTGTAGTATATGTAGTGTGTAATATTCATTAAATCCTTTCTCGAGAGATTGACTTAATAGACATAAAACATTTAATTTAAGCTTTTATTAAGGGCTATACTTCTTTTTTTGTTTTTTTTTTTAAGGTTGAAAAAATACAATAGTATTTATTTTTTATTTATTACTATTATTTAATTATTACTAAAGGGTGGGTACAGGGTACAACATGGTACCTTAGAACATGTATCACGTATGCTTTAAAATATAGGTTCGTAAATTGTTATAAGTTATCCTAACTTCATACCCATATTCTACTTTATAAAAGCATCTAAGACCTATCCAATCGAGTAGGATACCTTATGCGACAAGTTTATCCACTCATCCGTATTATATTTATACACATCTTCCACTTTAGTAGAGTTTTATATGTAATATAAGCACAATATTTAAAAATGGAAATGATTGCTTTAAAAGAATAAAAGTGATCTGCTTGCTCTCCATTTTTCATCTAACAATCAAATAACCTTCATATATATACCAGTTTTAAGGGTATAATTTTGAAATTTGAAATATATATGCATTAAACTTAAGGAAGCAAGACATGTCATTAGGATACTCAATGCCGCAAGGAAATTGATCATCGAAGGTTGTTTTTTGTGCAGTTACAAATTAATAGTTGAGATTATTTAAATTATTTTTAACATATCATGTGACACCATCATGATGTCGTCTTTTTTCGTGTAATCTCAATAATGTGTTAGAAATTGCTACATTTTAAGAAGATAACTTTAAAAAAAAAATTTGGAAACAAATATTCTAGATTTGCAATTTAAATGGTGTGTCTATCAAGTGCTACCAAATATATGAACAAGTTACTTATATAATATTTCATTTCATATCCCTTTTTTTATTATAATTGATGGGCACTATAAAGATAACAAATTTAAGATAATAGAGACGCTCACTCTTAGGTTATAATTGGCAGTGATTTGAAACACCTTTTACTAATAAAATTTGATAAGATAAGTAATGCTCGAAAATACAAATACATTAGAAAGAATGGATGATTTTATAAAATGATGTTAATGTATAAAGCTAATTTACAAAAGCTTTGAGGGTTTAATTATTTAGTAGATCACCTACTTCCGAAAATTGACTACCATTTTCATCTTTAATCTTCTTCCTATCTATTTACTCATTGAAAATTTGTATATGAACGACCCTTTTAGCGCGGTAATACATAACATTTCCAAATGAAAATATTAGGAAACAAATACTAATATATATATATATATATAATAACATCATATCATTTATTTTGAGAAAATACTCTAAACCTTCATATCATGTAATTTAGATTCTCTCCATTTACCATATAAAAGCCCGTTTCATAAATTGAACATCTAATTCAATTGCCAAGACGAAACATGATAATGTAAATCGTAATATGTCATCATAAATAATAGGTGAATAAAGGTTGTTCAATCAAGTTTTATGTAATGAAAAACTTGTAGTGACATGAATTCCTTTTCTCTATTATAATCACTAAAAAAAAAAATCAATACCCAACCTTCACTTGACATATATACACATTATAACTTGAAATCAACATTATGCTAATTAATGTTTATTTATGGGAAGAACAAAGCTAAAAGGATCAGATCATATATACTTCATGCTTATATCATCTACATGTGGGCATCCACGGGGCAAACATGAAAATGGGTTTGGTCGTGGACCATATTGTGGGCTTGTTTGGTGGTGACCCACATCTTGAAGTGTGCCTAAAACACCAATACCATTAATAATGATTGTATATGTATGTTATTGTATATGGGTATTATCATATATATGTTGTTGTTGTTGTTGTTGTTGCTGCATGATGTACTTGAATCTTTACTTCTTCTCTTATTCAATATGTCCCGCCACTGCAATCATCATTCCTCAACATGGCTTGCTAAATCCTATCAAACTCTAGACTTGTATCAAAACAACCAGCATTTCTTCACCTTCCTAGGCGGAATCGTGTTGTCGGATTTTTCCCTTAGAACCCACTTATTATAATGTGTTAGAAGAAACAACTCACTCGATTGGAGGTAGGGGTCGATAATTTCTTACCTTACATAATGAGCTGGAATAGAAATCCCATACGATTAGAGATATGGTTATACAAACAAAATATGAAATTGATATACATGCTGTATGAAAGACACAATTACAATACAAACAAATTTATTTGTGATTTCTATTTTATTTTGTGTATCTTTTATCTTAACATGGTTTCACATGAGATAAAATAGGAATCCATTCCCTTAACGTAAATTGTGACCCCTAATGGGGGGCATGGTTTTAGTGTCTTTTTTAACCTTTAAATTTAGATGACTGGGTGTGCTAATTCTAATTTTCAAAAATAAGCTAAAATTGGATCAATTTAACTAGATTAGTGCAATTTTGGGTTCCTTCCTATATAAGTCTTACAAAGAAAATTTTGCTCTAGCATGGTATTACCTCTCTCGATTCCAAAAAGAGCTTTGATTCATATCCCAAAAATTTTAGCACGAAAAGTGTGTGGATCATCATTAAGAACCCATAGTTTGTTTTTTTGAGAAGTGATGGTGTACATAAAAACAACTGCATAAATAAAGGGACACAAAATTGAAAACAAAAGCTCCAACCAAAGGTAGTGGCTACGAAAGGGACAATTATTCTGTTGGTTTCACGAATTTTAAGGGAAAAATAGAAAATTGCTAGGATATTTACGAAAAGATTCTTCATAAGTTTCAAGGGAACTCAAAATATTATGAATTCATCACATGTATTGTAATTATGCAAGCGAGTTATGAAATATTATTATGAATTACTAAATGAAAATTAGAAAATAAACGAGATTAGTGAAAAGACAAGGAAAACTGTGAAATCGAAAGAGAATTCTGAGAAACTTCTGGTGAATTTATTTGGAATTCAAGGAAGTATATTTTTAGTTCTTAACATTGTCATCAACTTTTTTTTTTCTTTTCTTTAGTCCTTAATGTTTTTAAAATCTTACAAAAGTAGGACTTTCGTTAAATTCATTGAATTATCCACTAGACAATGACATATATTGGCTTCAAATTGATTCATGGTAATTAAAATGATAATATTAAGTATATTTAATTCATAATATAATAAAAATAATATTAAGTAAATTTAATTATATAATATGATATAAATAATAAAAAATTACATACAAATAATAAAAAGTATGTAAAATATGTCCAAAATTTTTTACTAATCCTAGACACTTTGCCCAACTAAAGGCCAATGGAAAGCTAGAACATACCTAAGATGCTAGAAAATTTAATACATCTAATAGAAGTCCTTGTAAAGGTTTGAAAATATTAAAAACTCAAATTGAAATTGAAAAATAAAAAAAGTTTACTCGACTGTAGAGCCATTCAATCTTCCCTCTTGGTTGGCCTTTCATTCCATAGGCTTTAAAGAGGAGTGTAAATGAACCAAGTCAATTTATAAACTATTTAAGTTCGGCCCAAGCTTTACTCAAATTCGATTCAATAACAATTTAGTCAAGCTAAGCTCAAGTTTTAAAATACTAAGTTTGTTAGGTTCACAAGCGTAATCAAGCTTGATATAATTTCTAATATATTTTTAATTTCTTCAAATGTAGTAGAATCTGATTTTGACTATAGAAAATTCATCAAAAATTCGTCAAAAATTCATCAAAAATTCAAGCTTAATCGAGCTAAACAAGCTAAGCTCGAATTTATCATATATATTTTCTAATCAAACTTAAACTTATAATTTGAAACTTAGTTAAACTTGAGCCAAGCTTGAGCTCGAGCCCGAGCCCAAGCCCAATACCATATCAATTCGACTCGACTAGATTCCAACCTACAACCTTGCTTTGAGAAAGTCATTGACTTATAGGTCTAATTGGCTTGTTGGTAACTAAATCTTGATGATACAAACAATGGTTGGTTTCACTAGAACTAGTAATCTCCATTTGACTAAAAAGGTATAAAAGTTGCTAATTCTACTTTCTAGTAGAGTCCCTCTTTCTTTCTTCATATTATAAGAGGAAGCAAACCATCACGGTTGACCTTCTTGCTCTTTCACTATACACCTTCCTTCATGATTTGAATTGTTGTGTGAGGACTCAAATAGAAAAATAGGCAAATATAGAGAACTAATGTTGTATTTAGAGATGGGCATTACAAAATTCATAAAAATATTGTAAGTGTGAACAAAAGCCATATAATATAAGGAAAATTATAAATCTTAACGATATTTATGAAAAATAAAAGTAGTAATTCGCAAATAATAGGAAATTTCGAAACTTGAAAGAAAATGATTACTTGATGTTTGAGGAAAAACTATTTTGTACTTTTCACATGGTAATTGTCCTTGGTTTTTAGTAATTCTCCTCTACACTTTAACCGTCTACATGATTAGTTGTATGGAGAATTCATAATTTTCCTTCATGGTGAAACGCCCAAAAATCAAAAGGTTCTCAAAATTTGCAAATTCTTACCATTTGTAATTTTTTCTTGAGTTTCATGATTTAAGATTCATAGTTTTCCTTTGAATTCATAATCTACTCACATAATTGCTACATCTTTTACGAATTCTTAATATTACAAGTTCACATGAGTTCCATAAAATTTATTTTCCATATTTATCTCAAGAATTATTAGCTTTCCTTTTTTTTTTATCGTAATTTCCCTTCATAATCGTATATCTCCCTAAAATTTCATATTTTTGTTTTGAAATTCTTCTATCATTATTTTCCACAGGTGCTTCTAAGTTTTTTCTGCTTCTAGACTTTTAATGGTCTGAATGCATACAAGTATAAATATTCTTTACACGTCGCAAATTGAGGATATATTTGTGTCCTTAATCGTGCCTAAAATTTTGCATCCTATCATCTATGACATACAAAAATTAGATCAAATAAAAAAATGAACACATATTTCGCAAGTTAAGAACATTTTAGATTCAAAAGAAGGAGACCTAACTAGGGGATAAATGAACCAAACCAATTCGTGAGTAGCTCGGGTCAGCTCGAGTTTTACTCGAATTCAACATAATGACTGTTGAATCGAGTTCGAGCTCGAATTACTCGAATAGTAAATCAAACCGGACTTGAACTTTTAAATAGTAAACTCATCAGGGTTGTAAGCATAATTGAACTTGATATAATTTTTAATTTATATTTTATTCTTTTAAATATAAGTGAATATAAGGTTATTTAGGAAAAATTTATAAAAATATTTGAGTATAATCAAACTCATTAAGTCAAATTTGAGATTGCCAAATATATTTTCAAGTTAAGCTCAAATTTAAAACTTAAAGCTCTCAATTTTGAGCTCAATATTGTATTGGTTCAACTTGATTTAGTTATAGCTTTAGGCTTAACTCAGTAATTCTCTCTATAAAAAAAAAAAAAAAGTGACATCATCTCTCCAAACCATCATTAAATGCTACAATTTCGAGAAGTAAATATCATTTTTAAGGACTAATTAGATTTTTGTTGAGTTAATTATGATCCATAGGTACACATCACAATCTCTTGAATAACGTCTTCAACCCGAATGGATTTGTTCCCTTTTCATGATGTCTCCTCTACTTTTGCTATCAAACTCGAATGATAAACCAAATAATGAGAGGAAAATCCGAATAGGTTTTGAATTATATGTGACCGACACTAACTCAAAGTCCTAATTTGATGTTTTCCAGCAAAACGATGTGGATGCTGTCCCCTCATTGGGATTCGTATACAGCAGGTCGAAGATTAGGAGGTTGGCAACTCCACATCAACTCATGAAGATGAGATAATTAAGCCGGTTTTGTAGAAACAGGATGAAGCTTGATGCTTTTGTCCACACTCTCGTTACAGTTTGAATTAGAATCATTTCCCCCAAGATCGAGAATTATTGGCACGTACATGTTCAAGGTTCATCGTGAAACAACCATAAGAACCAACACAATACGCCTAGTGAATTAGAATAACCCCAGGTTCGGGTAGGATTCGGACCAGCCCATGTTCCGTTTTGGAATTACATACGGATATATTAGGCTTTTTTTTTTTTTTTTTTTTTTGGAGTTGAAAAGATATTTCTTGAAGGTAGTCGGTGTGAAAAATGATTAAACGTGTAAATTGTATGCATTTTTTCATAAAGTAAAATTTTTCTACTAAAGGCACATGGTGTTTATACACCTTTAGTACCAATTAGATTTTATATGTGTCTTTAGTATAGCTCTTATTTGTAAAAAAAAAAAAAAGAGCATATTGAGTATGTGCCTCTATCAATGCCCCTATACAAACATAAACATATTAAAAACTCCGACTTCTAAAAACTCTAAAATAATAAATTGTAAAACACTATGCTTAAGTATCTCACATGAATTATGGGAGATTGTGATACTAGTTTATAAAACAATGGTTGTGAACTTTTAGACTAAATGGTTAATATTTGGCTTGTCTATTCACTACTTTTGACTTAAGATATTATAAATGATATTAGAGCAAATTCTCTACTAATAAATAGATGATTCAAGTTTGACTACAATTTAGAAAAAAGGTTCAAAAAAGGTGAGGAGTATTACAAAGGTGTAACCCTTACATACTTTCAGAGATAAGTAATGGGTGACCCAAATTGTACACCGAAAAAAGGAAAAGATTTGAGCCCAATTATAAGATCTTGCGACAAAGATATCGCATGTTTAAAGAAGAGAGATTGTGAAACACCATTGTTAAGTATATCATATGAATTGTAAAAAGTTATAGTACTAGTTTATGAGATTATAGTTATGAACACTTTATCAATACAAACTTGAAACTTGTGAGCCAAGTAGTTAAAATAGCTTCATTAGTATTCGTTGGCTTAACTATTCATTATTTTTTTCATAGAGAGTTACATAAACATATTATGCAACAAAACGAAAATAGACACAAACTCTAAACACAAGCACTATATTAAAACCTAAGTCCAAACACAAATTCCAACATCTTGCACAAACTCAAAACTCCTAACTAATAGAAATCCAAACTCCAAAATGTAAACATTAACACCAAATTATAAGCACAAACTCTAAATACAAACTTTTAAATCAAAATCAAACAATTTACAAAATAATATATCTATACGCATATAATAGTAATATATTGAGAAACACCATAAATCTTTACGCATGTTTATCTACAATAGAATAATGAAAGTATACATATAATGAGCTATATCTATACATTCGACGATCATCTCCTCCTCCTACTTCCCTTAGGAAAGTGCAATGATAGAAGAGGAAAAACTAAAAAAGGCTTGCTCTCCCACTCCTTCGTTGCCTACCAGAAGGGGGGATAATCTACACCATATGGCATAATATATGAAATTTGTGATGTATCAAGATTGTTTCCTTCTCCTACTCCTCCTAAAAAAGTGCAATAACAATGGAGGAAAAACTAAAGCTCGCTCTCTTACTCCTCCATTACCTACATTAAGAGTGAGATAATCTTTACGATATGGCTTAACATATGAATCTTGCAATATGTCAAGTTGTGAAAGTTTGATTTACCATTTAATTTCATAAAGCTTTCAAAAATTAAATGTATCTGAAAGTAAATAATTTACTAAGTAATTTTTTTTTTTAACTTTTAATCATATCACTTTCTAGTTCTATTTAAGTTTATGATGGTTGAATTTTAAATCATATATTACCATATTGTGTAAAAGATCATTATCTTCTTCCTTTCTTCTGATCTTGGGAGGAAGTATGCGCATTGCCTAAAGGATTTATTGGGGAAGAAGAACTTCTCTGATTGAATCTAGATTACTTAAGCAACGATAAAAGTTATCAATGCTTTAACCATTGAAACAGATTCTTCCGAATTGTAAAAAATTAGTACTATCCTCTTTCACATCTCAACATTATAATAAAACTTATTTAGATCCGGTTGTTACCCTATATTGGCGAGTTGGTGGTCGGAGAATGAAACGAAATCATTGGACCCACGATCCATCCATCTTGCAATCTTGGAACTGACACAAGCATTACTGCAGAACCATACCTTGCACAAGGTACAACCTAAAATGGTACATACCTTTTGGTGGTAAGTAAAATTTTTTATTTGGTTTTGGTTCATATACTAAAGATGACGTTGCCTTGAAGTGGCTTGTGGAAGTGGGATGAGATATTTACATTGTTATTTTATTTATTTTATTTTATTTTTTCCTCCCTAGCCAAACAGAGATTTGCTAGCTTTATCAAGTGAACTGCTCCTGCTCTATTAGTGATCCGAGTCACAACAAATATCCCATCTTACTTTAAAACCACGTGTTACCACTTACATGCCATTGTCTTATAGTACAAGACATTTAAGCAAAGGTGCATCCCTTATTTTCGGGTAAATTGCACATGCAATCTCTTCTACACCCGCATTCTGGATGCATAATTGCTAGTATATAATATATATAAATATATATATATATAGATATTTAACTCTATTATTTTTAAAGCTATGTATTTTTTTTTAACTACTAAAAGCTATGTGTTTAAAACTCCAAATCTTTAGGAAAAAACATTCATTTTGACTTCTATATAACCATTTTGCAGTTGAATTTGTACTCATTTTTTAATTTTAATATTTTTTATTATTTTATTTAAGGACAACATAGTAAAATATGCTGTAAATACACTTCTTTTTTTTAAGATTCAAGGGCTTAAATGTATAGTTTCAAATGAAGAAGTTAAATACATATAAAACAAATATAAGAAGATATCTTCATAATTTACCCCTTATTTTTACAAATTAGTTTATATATATATATATTTCATATTTCTTACAAAATAATTTATAGAATATACTATCGATGTAAGCAAATCGAGTCGAATCAAACAATATTGAATTCAAACTTGACTCAAAAATATATATCGTAAGTTCAAGTTTATTCGAGCTCGACTCGATTAATTCAATTAATCTCAAACATTTTATAAAGTTTTCTTAACTAAGATCAGATTCGTTTATATTTAAATATATTAAAAATTATATCAAAATCAATTAGATTGATAAGCTTGAAGAGATTAATATTTTAAAGATCAAGCTCGACTTGATTTACTGCTCAAATAGCTCAAGCACGACTCAACTATTACAAAATCAAATTCAAATAAAACTCAAACCAAGCTCACCTAGTTTTCAAACCAGCTTAATTCATTTATACTCCTAACATATACTTTTCACTATTTTATAAAATTTTTAAATTTGTAAGACTTGTATTTAAGGTAAATTGCAAAAATCCCAAAAATTATCAACATTACAGAAAACCAAGAATTTTTAATATACTACAACTGGAAAATGTTGAGATCATCTGATCCGAGGATTTAATGTTTCATCACCAATACACGTTGAATTGAACAATAAAATGACTTAAAAGAAAAAATTGCAATTGTATACCAATATAAGAAATTTACTTGCAATTGAGTTGAAGCAAAAAATTTTTTGATGTTAACATTTTCAAGAATGTAAGTACGGTATCCTAAAAATTCCAGATCTTTGATAGTTTTCAAGGGTGCAACTTAATTTACTTGAATGAAATATCAGCTTCTGTTGGATAAAAAAAAAAAAAAAAAAAAAAAAAGAAGAAGAAGAAGAAGAAGAAGAAGAAGAAGAAATGAAACTATAATTTACTAGGCAAATTAATGCAAAAACCCACTCTACAAAAATTTGGTACAGGTACAACCTCAACTTCTTTCGTTACACAATTAGTTTTCTTTTTATTGGATATGCAGGCTCAACAACTTCCCTAACCATTCAGCTTAAAATGGCTAGTACCACAACGTGAATTTTGGAAAAAATTTTGAAATCATGACCCAAACTAAGGAAATCCATGTCTAACCTATTGAGAAACATATATGGATTTGCAAATGAAATAGAATTAGAGGTAAAATAAAAATTGCTTTTCTTAGAGAATTTACACCTTTCATACGAAATTTGCTATGAGAGTTTAAGCGTGTAATTCCCCCAAAATACAACTAATTCTTGATGTATGAATAGCAATAATTCATATGCCAAACTACAGATTGAATATAAATAAGAAGAGTTTATTTGTGTAGTGATTAAAGAAAAAGAATTTGCAGAAAATGAAATGGAAATTCTTGTAAAAAATGAGAGAGAAAAAAGAGTTGCACTTAATTATTTATAATATACACTTTGAAAGTATACAACCTTTCACTAAGAGTTGTATTAATTCAATAATCAAATTACATCAACTGGATTGAATCTAAATTAGTCATAAATCGATCTAAATCTTATATTATGAAATGATACAGCTCTTATGATTGTAACTAATGAGAATTTGATTAAAAGTTGCAACTTTTTCAAATAGTACAATATTCAACTTTGTTGATATAAAGATTACTGGCAAAGTTCATGGTTGTGATATGTAAATGCAAATCTTTTGTACTTTATTTTTTCTACTCCATTGCAAATCACTGTCAAGTTCATGGTCATAATCTTTCATCGTGAATCTCTTAGAGACTTATTCTACTTAGTTTCCATTCCTCATTTAAAGTTCACACTTAGGTTCACACAACCGAAATCTTTTTTGAAACATTCCAAATCTCATTTCAATACTCGTAATTAATAGGTACCATCTTAGTCAATTATTTAGTACTCTAAACACATAGTTCAAACTTCAAATACATAATGAGCAATCTATTTCTACATAATCTAATTTCACAATATATCAACAAATCAATCATCCATTTGAGAAAAGTTTCAATAATATTAATATGTTACGTAAATTGACTGATAGCATATAAGTATCGATAAAATTCAATATATAAAAATATAAGTGCTAGTTTTTTAAAAACTGGACATTAATATTGTTACTTGCATGCTATTCATTAATCCACAATAATTTTTGGATTCTTTAGGTTTCTCCAAAGAGTAGCCATATCTCATCCAATGGTTATTAAGAATCTAAGTCTAGCAATATTAGTTGGATATATAGAAAAAAAATTAAGGTAATATAAGTTTAATTTTTATTTTATCTTTTTAAAGGTTTTAGAAGCAAATTTCAAATTAGTACAAGGATCCGGCATTTTCTATTGAAGTAGAAGTAAAAGCAGTTTAGATGATGCAATAAGATTATTCCACTATTTCAATTTGGAGTTCTTCCTAGAAGTAGCGATGCTCACAAAGGTGATGCCACATTAGGGATGAAAGGAAGATATTGAGATTGGATGTAAGGTTGTAAACATGTCAATTTGAGATTATATAATGTTGATCAAAAATTTGTTTTGAAATTTGAATTTTTAAGTTTCGCTAGAGCTAGCTTAAAGCTTATAATCTGGAGTTAGAGACTATCTCAATTAAGCTTGTTTCAAATTAATAATCTCAAAAACAATTATTTCTGTTAAAATAATCTAAACTCAACTAGCATTAAGGCTCAACTCAACATTAATTAGGCTCACAAACTGATCAAATCAAACGTCATAAAACTTGAATTCAACTCGATAAACTACTTAAATAGCTAAAGCTCAAACTTAACTTAATGTTATCAAATTAGACTCGAGTAAATATTCAACTAATCTCGAATAACTTGCAAGTAAATTTGTCATATCTACACTCTTTTTTGAATTTGCTTTATGTGTGGTTAATCCTCTATCATTGGAGTTTAATATGTAGTGAGAAACTTGCCTTTAAACGCTTTAACTACGTCACCATTCGATCAAATAGTTAAAAATTGCATAAAATCAAGAAGAGAGAAAAAAAAATTGTAATTTTGTTATTTTTCACTTGTGAATATGTAATTCTTAATATCATTTTTATTTTTTCCACTATAGTTATCAAGAATAAATAATAATACAAGAGTACAGAAGCACCTTGTTGAAGATTTTGGGGTTAAGAGCTACATCTGGCAAACACCGATCAAAGTGCACGTAGCTTTTTTTCAAAAACTCTTCTATGAGAATCATATATAAAAAATTTGGATTAGGATGTCTAAATTTACGTTATTTCAACTTTCCTCAATCTATTCCTTAAAATGCTTTTAAAAGAAATCAAAGAATTTCCTAGAAATCCTACAAGATCCATTCTTTGTTTTTTTCTCCGACGGATGAATAGACCTTTATCTTAGTTCAAATCCTAGAGAGAGGTCTAATATAGATCAAAAAGTGTTGAAGCAAGATATTTCTTTTATCTCTTTAAGGCGATTAGAAAATAAAAAAATAGTTAATATATTCAAAAGAATTACGTATTTACAAAATACCATCTCAACAATCCATACTATTTTATTAGATTGGAGATGAGATATGGTTATAAAGGACGAACTAGACGTATATAGTTTCGATGAGATATCATCCTTAAACAAAAAATACATTTTTTTTATTAGTTTGATATGTTATATGACCGAATTAGGGGGGTGTAAAATTAACAATTAATATTACAAAAAAGTTAATGATATCATAAGATTATTCAAATTTCTATACAATCAATTCATAAAATAAAAGAAATTAAGGGGATAAAAACCGAAAGATTCATTTCCATTATGTAGTCTAGGTGATTAAAACACATGATAGTATCAAAAGATAAATAAAAAATTAAGATATATATCAACCAAAGAGTATAGTATACATTAGAAATTCATGTTCAATTTTTTTTTTTTTTTCCTTTTCTTTTGGTTGCCACGTAAAAGTTTACATTCTAAAGGGTTTGTTTCTATACTGGCATTTGCATTTCAACATAAACTCTTGGTACTACCATGATTATTGACGGTCTGTCTATTTTAGGAACATGAAATGCGAGTACTGTACTGCTTCTGAATAATCAAGGTTACTATTCATTTGGCAGCTGTTTCTTGTCAGGCTACATCAGCAAATATTGGAGGAATCTTATAAAATCTCAAACGAAAATTGGCTGAGTAACCACATTGTGTAACCCTAAGTGGAGACGCAGAGAAAAGGACAAGAAAGTTGAAAGAAATGATAGAGACCACATCCATTAGCATGAGTTTGGTCATCGACTGCGGATGAAAAGGATGTTGATAAAACGTAAATTTACTAAATTTTTAAACAACGTTATAAGAGTGGATTTTGATGATTAGTTTAAACATGTAAGAAGATTAAGAGTTAAAAAAATAAATCGAATTTGATAAAATTGGTTTAAGTTAAATCATATTAATACTATAACGTCTAAACTATTAGTCATTTTAGTGATAGTTTAAAAGTTTTAATGATGTATATATTTTTCAAAATTACGGGAAAGTTAAAAAAAAAAAATTTGAAAATTTAGTGGATATGTTTGCACCAAAGTAATAGTCGTTAAAGTGTATCTATAATCATATACCAAAGTGTTTTAGTTTTTCTAGCTAAGAGCTCCCCGAAAGGATAAAATAAAATAAATGCTTAAAGGGCTCGGAAATCTAAGATGCTTCTTGGATGTCATGGTCATTTCATATGCCAGCATATAATACTCACCCGTGGCCATCTTTCCACAAAATGCATAGCATATATTAGGTTTGTACATACATCAAGCTTGGCGGCCTATTTACTAAAAATTTTATTATATTACATTCAAGTTCAAACTAGACCTACTAAAGTAATATTATCGAGACAAATTCAAGTTTTTAATATTTAACTACACAAACTCAGAGTATATTCAAGTTTAAGTCAAGCCGAACCATGAATAGAGTTTAAATTAAAATTGAGCTTCAATATAATTTAATTTGAATTTTCTAAATATAAATGAAGTCGGTGAAGCCAAATTTGAAATTATGGAATATCACTTGAACTAAGCTTGAACTCACAAAATTAAATTCGCCTAGACTTAAGGAAAGCTCCAACTTTAAACTTTCTAATTGACCTCGGACTCAATATTCCACCATCTTGAAATGGAATGAAATTAAATGAGAGCTAAAATAATAAATCTGTTTAAAAGTACCAATGGAATGTAATAGAATGAACTAAACATATAATAGTATTCATCAAAATGCTCTTAAATTAGATTTAAAATTAAATAAGTAATTTTTATTAATGATAATAAATAAGGCAGAATGGAATTACAATTCCACCTTCTCACTCAAAGACAGCATCAAATTTTTCCTTAAAGTCAAAATCGCCAATTTAAAGAAATTACGATTCCACCTTCCGAACATAGGGAAGGGAAATCCAATTTAAATTTATTTCCGTGTATCAAATGATACACATTAGAGTAGACTTCAATCCAATTTTCCTTTCTTGGTTTCCGAGAAAAAGATGGGATATGATTAAGATTGGAGTAGAAATGTGTGAATACCATAAGAGATCTTTTGTTTGGTCCAAAGCATGTAGCACTATAGTTTTTTCATATCAATTAAGATAAGGATTTCACTCAGACATTATTTATATCAAAAACAGAAAAGAAAAACAAAAAGGAGGACTCCACACAATCTAATATACTAGTGTATGTAGATGTGTAATTAGTAATTTAAAAAACTTTCTTTTGTTAATGAACCCCAAAAGGTAATAATACAGAAAGAGAACCTCAATTACCACTAAACAACAAAGTTAACACAGTAAGTAGCACTTTTATTGACTGATATCTAAAGCCAGTGATTATTATTGTAATTATCTGGAAAGTGGGTCGACCTCTAGAGAGACATCATACAAGTTACTAGACAACATCATCATATGTTAGAACACTAATTACTGAAAAATCTAGGAAGGATTAAGGAAAGAGCACTTATTTAATCTTATCCAATCCATCGAAGGTATTTAGTAATAAGTTTAAAAAAAAAATCCGTAACAGGGTTGAATTGCTTTGAGGAAGTAGGGACCCAGGATAGTGAGTGATGGCTGCAAAGCTCTAGCCACACTCTGTGGATGAGGAGGCTAATGCCTTTTCCATGTCATTGACTGAAGAAGCTTCATCTCTATCTGCTGCTTTACTTTTTACCTAACAACACCACACATGGTTTTCTTATTTAACTAGCGTTTTGGCTTTTTGGGTTTAGTCCTAATTATATATGGTTAGTTTAAGGAAAGCGGCTGCTAATGGACTTCAAGGATCAATAATAGAAATAATAGCAAATCCATCAAAGTGACAAAGAAAGTGAAAGGATGCTGAAATGAAAAGAGTGAAAGGATGTTGAAAAGACCCTGAAAGCATGCGTTTTTCAAATGTTCAATGAAAGATATGGCCCATTTATGTGGCCATGATCCTAGATGCTGATGAGGTTTCACATGTGATGATTCATGATCACTTTATGTAGATGATAAGTTTTAACTTCATATTCCACATATCTAAAAGCTTATACCTATTAGATTTGACGTGATTTTATGCTAATTGGTCAATACCTCCCTCGCTTATATACTAAGACTATCGATTGAAGTCTATCAAGCAGACCACTTAATTGAATAAGTTATAGATGGGTCTATCGGAGTTCCAACTCAGGACCTTACTTCGATACCATGGTAAGTTTAGCAACTATTAGCATGTTATATGTCATGCTCCTCATCATAAGCAGTAAGATTAAAAGGAAAGGAACAAGTCAAGTCCTTTTTCACTTCATTCTTGTAATTAGTAATCTCACAAAGTTTAACTTGCTCATGGTTTCACAACACAGCTGAAATGATGTAGGACTCACTTTTATTATTTCCAGGGGCATAAAATAATTCACATACTTTTCGTCATGATAGAGATACAGTTCAAAATGGTTTAGACTAATGGCTCTAGCCATGCGATCTCTATCTAATTGGTCCTAGTTTGACATTGAAAATTGCCACTTGCAATTCAAATAATGATGAAGATTAAAGCAGGGGCAACAGTCTTTGTCAACAAAGTCCAACTGCTAAAAGTATTAGATGACTAGAGCACCATGGCTCCTACTCCTACAACTTTAAGAGAGATCAAGATATTTATGGCAGTGTGGATTAACCATATACTAGAAAAGGAAAGGGTAAATCATACGAGTTGTAACGCCTTCACGTATCAATGACTAAAGATGCAGGTCAATCTGATTATCTAATGTTAGACATTGAATTTGAGCCAAAACAAGAACATAAGAATACATGTAACTAGAATTGCATGGAATTTCTTAAGATAACATTTAGGCTGTGTTTGGAATCACCTGACGTGGAATAAGCTGAACATGTATTTGTCTAAATTTCTCTCGAAGCCTCTTAATCTGCAAAACCTCTAGCATTGTGAACAGACAAACTAGTGTGTAAAACAATTGAATTTAATAGGAAAAGACAACCATAAAGCTATACCCTTTTCAACTCGATCTCCATGTCGTGCTTTCTCTGCCCCAGTGAGTGGCGAAGATTGGTAATGTCAAATACATTGTCCAAATCATCTTCAAATGCAGCTTCCAGATCCTCTCGAAGAAGTGCAGGCAACTTGTCTATCACGGGCATCAGTAAAAAGCAGTTGAACTGCAAGACAAAGAAAGCGGTTAAGGAATCATTGCAAAACAATGGTTTACAACAACTTCAAAGAAAATGAAGCAAAAGAGCGATACATATTAAGTGCAGAACCATTAATAAATATCCAAATACATCAAAAGGTTCTAATTAAGTCAACAGAGTGCTTGTTTTGAGGAAAGCATATTCCAAAAGTTCTTCAACATTTGCTATAACTTAAACTTCCATATTGCAAATGTTCTAATAGTAATGTTAAAACATTGTGTTAACTAGTGGCTTCTATAGCTAGACAATGGTCGGATGTGACAACAGCAGAGAGTAGCAAGTGGTGGTTATTAATAACCGACAAAAATACTAGCAGAATATGAGAAAAATGATTTCCATTTTTAAAGAGAAAGAAATCATTTTTTGTCAAGATGTTGCATTCTCTAGTTTACCACTGTCACTAGCCGCTGCAATCACCTCTCATAAACAGCTAACACAAAATGCTACTATTAATCACAACCACTTCTATGTTTTCACAATGAAATTAGAGTAGCTTATATGTTCGATCATAAGAAATACTAAAGAAGATCAAATGACATTCTCTGTGAAACATGCATATGCTTTTCCCTATTTGTCAAAAAAAGCATCCACAGTAGATGTAGAAGAGTGGACCAAAACAAAACCCCCACCTTCAGCTCTGCAGAAGCCAAAAAGTACTCCCTTATTCCGTGAAATATCTGTTGGACGAGAGCAAAAACAAGTCGTTCTGATGAAGGAGCAAGCCTTCTATTCCAAAGAGTACTGTCAAGAAGGTCAGCAAGCCTCGTCTCCGTTGTCTGCATAGAGCTCCCAAAGTCATTGCCTAAAGCCAGATGACTGAGCTTTACATCTGCTCGATGTTTTGAATCTGGTTTCTCACTAGAAACTGAACCTACTGTTGACTCTTGTGATGGCCCTCCTGCAGACTGTTCAGCTCCACCGAATGAATCTAAGAACTGTCGCAAACCTGCCCTATTCTGCAAAGTTGAGCATGCAGATTTAAGATCAGGCACATGCACACAGAAGGATGCGTTGCATCCTTCGCTCATGATAATGTATTTTAACATCCAAAGACTGTCCACCACTTCAATAGATGGAAGTACTGTCACCTTAGGAGAAGCGGCAAATTAATGCATAAAATGAACTCCAGTCATATATTTTTGACTAAGACAGCTTTTTCTCTCCACTTTCTTTTTTTTTTACCCCAAAGCTAAGATAGCTTACTAGGGAATGGGAATTCATTTCCCACTTCCAACTTGGAATTCTTATCCTCAAATAAAACAATATGAATAAAATATAAATGCAGAAGCCATTATTTATTTCACTTACCTTATTATGCAGGGACCAAGTGACATAACGGGTAGTGCTGATTAAGTCCTCCATACATCTACATAAAATAATATTGCACAAGTAATAGAGCTATTAGCTGACAAATAAAACCAATGGATCCTTAAACTACATAAGGAATGACAGCGAACTGATAAGGATGGAGATAATTTACTTGCAATCTTTATCAAATCTGATTGGAACCGCAGAAGACTTACCTATATTTTTCTGAGTGAAATGATGATTTATACATCTGAACAAAAGCATGTAATGGCAAAGAAGACAATTCAATTTTCAGCACATTTCTACTCATTACCATTATTACATAGAATTATTAGGTCCATCATGATTCCATTAATTTCTGGCACTTGCTTTACTTCCATGTTGACCGCAGATAACATGGAAAAAAACAAAGTAACTCTTCTCATATTTGGCCTGTGGGATGTATATAGGCTATATTTTGCTCTAGATATCAAATGCAGCATTTCGAATGCTCACAATTAATGAATACCAAGGAGATTGAAGTACATAAAAGTACAATGACATTTGGAATACCGGGGGATCATAATGACATTATCCAAAATGAAAGTAGCTGTATGCATTCAAGAGAATTTCATGATAATCTTGCAACCTTCCAAAATGAATTGTAATTTCATTTGTTCTTATTTCCTTAATATTCCTTAGTGATGATCATACATAGTATCAAAATTTTAGTTTTTTGAACAAATATTGAAAAACGAAAACAGATTATGTACAGTTTCACACAGTTAGCTATGAACACACTAGAAGTTAGGAAACTTTCAAAAGTGTTAAATTTAAACATGAACCCTCTTAAAATATGTTTTTTCACCCCTTATTGCTTACATGTATCACATGTCATGTACAAGAGAAGCCACATAGTTTCAGGTTGAATCAAAAATATGCATAAAGGTTTAGGACTTCCAATGCACTTCACCCTTAACTGTTACAATGACACAAATCACATTTTCTAGCACATCTTCTGATTATACATAAAATCTATCTTATTTCTATATGTTACAGTCATAAGATCATTGATTATAGGTCAATAAAGATGAAAGACAAACATGCACAATGGACAAAATTATACTATCATTATATAACGCAGAAATGTGCTCATACAACAGAATGATGGCATAAAAACAGAAGTGCTATGAAGTTTGCATCTCTGTGCATCAGTGTGTATCACAATGAGAAACTTGTAAGTATTTCTAATAGAAGGCTGTACTAAAGAAAAACCATCAAATTCAAGGCCAAATAATGAGGATAATGCCTTGTTATTAAATCAAACGATCCACATAAATAACTAAAGAGCCTCTCTAATTATGCTCCCTCCGAGGTCCACATCAAAAGTGTCAAGTCAGTACTAATAAAACATCAAGAAAACAACTGCCACCTCGGACCATAATACATTAACTGTGGGTTTGGTAGTCTAAAGTTGATGTAGAGCAGTTCATTGTAAAAAGAAAATCCACAGATTTAACCTTATATTTATGCAGTAATGCAGGTAAATACACAGATCAATTGCTTGGAGAAAAAACTTAAGATTCCTGCACAATTGACTAAATACGGCATGCAAGTAACTAAGCTAAGAAAGAATATTTACTTTTCACGACAAGCCCTCTCGGTAGATTCGGCAAAGTTGTTATAAGCAGAAGCAACACGCCGGAGAAAGACCTCATGACCACTTAAATACTCGCCATCTTTCTGTAGAGAAACGGAGCCATAGAGGGTTTACCAGAAATGGCAATGGTCCAACTTAGTGCTAAACACATTTAACAAGTAAACCTTTTGTTACAGCTCATATTGCAGCATTGAGCTTATACCTGAAGTAGATAGACTGCAATGGGAAGCAATCTCTTCAGAATGTGCAGCAGTCTAGAACCTAACTGCAGCAGAAAAGCATTTCAAGTTAAAATTAACGGAAAAACCAATAAATGGGGATTGTTGTTATCCCGTCTTGTATAACCTCCTGCTGTTATCTGTCTTCTACTGCTGCCGACTTGCTCAAATCTATATAAATATTGCAAAGGAAATAAATGTGCAAAAAAAAATCTGAAGCAAATTAATTTGCCAACATGATTCATAGTAATGTATCTGTGGATAGTGACTAAGTGTCTAAATTCACAACTTTGCAATTTAATTTATTAGACAACTAAGTGCATGACACTTTTAAATCCTTGAACATTATTTGCTCCTTCTTGTGGCTGTAAACAAGTTTCCAGATTTTACAAAGTTTAGCTGGTAAATTGCAAATCTAAAAAGCTAGATACTAAAACAGAAAAGCATGAAGGCTCAGAAAGCAGAATGTAATTATTTTGATATACTTGTAGTGCATGTCAGCTAGAACACCCCAACAAATTGCAGTTAAAACTAACCGTCCTTCACATTACACTAGAATAAGGAAAAAGGTCAAATCGTTAAGAACCTGATGAAGAAAAGGTTCAAATGTATCATGGGCCTTAGCAACAGCTATCACACAAGCAGTCCTGAAGAGGAAGATGATTAAAGGGAAAATATTGATTTATTGAATCAGAGGGACAAAAAACCAATATAAAGGAGTTGAACAAGAAGAATAACAAGAAAGACCTCGTATAGTTTGTTCCATCATGAATATCTTCAACTCCACATGCATTAACAATCTCTTCTCGCATGATTGGGGGGCATTTTGTTCCTCCAACAACAAAACGGAACTCAGCCATTGCACGATGGTATTGAGCTCCTCCATAAAGTCGCATTCCAGCATTCTAAGGAGATGAAAAAACTTTGTTCATGGACGGCTTCAATAATTTGTCCCCACGTTAAAATTACATACAAATCCAACTTATATAAAAGTTTAAACTAGTAAATATTACGGATTTTACATTTTATGAATCAACATCCCCACATGTGGAGTTAATCAAATAGGGAATCAAAAAAACAACACAGGGACTGAAATTAAAGATCCTCTCATTTGATACCATGTAGAATTTAGATCCACAACCAACTAATCTAATACATAATTTGTGGGGTGCAATTTTGATGTTAATTCTTTAGTGCAATCTTCTGTAATCCTGTATACATCATTTTATATCAGATATGAATTTCAGGAAGTTTGAGAGTTTACAGGTATCAACTTCTGTGGAAACTGCATCCCATCGGAACCAAGAAATGCCCCACCATTGGACCTTTCATCTTGTAATGTCTCACCTGCAATATAAACAATCAGCATCCATGTTTCTTTAGATAACTCCACAGTCCATGCATTAACTATAGTGGTAAGAACGCCTTCCAAATTCTTAAAATCAATTGTACAAATGCCAAAGCTCAGGCAAGGAAAGTTTACCAAATTTGTCAGGAGGTGCAACAACTGTTCCTTTCAACAGCAATGACAACTGCATCGTCAAATTAAGAATTGATGCTGGTGATTACAACTACTACCATAAGCAGTGTTTTCCCTATGCTAAAAATGCATGAGTTCATTTGTAGGCATAAACATTGAGTTATTTTGAGTTAGCTATCCCACCGCAAAGTGAAACATGCACTAATGTCCTATAGCGCATTGATAATACTTATAGGAAGGTCAAATCCAACAAAAATGCCAAGTTGTTACAAACCTTGGTCAAAAAGAGATCATGGAAAGTCCTTCCTTTTTCTTTCAATTTTACTTCATCCAATGTGCTGCAATTTTGTAAAAGAAGAGAGATCATTAAAAGTCGCATTTACAAATGCACCAACTTGCCCTTATATAACAATATTGGCTCAGATAACCCCTAGCTTAATCTGATTACTCACTACAGCTGATTCATGCCTGTATCTTATGATGAAAATCGTCATTTATTTAATATTTTATGAGAGCTACTGCTTGATAAATTACTGGATTGCTCTTTTTTGGGTCATGCAGAGAATTCTTAGGCATTGTTTGCTTATGGATGAAAACCTTGTAACTGATTATATAGCAATAGTTTGTAGATAAATGTTGATGCATGAGCTGTTTTAGAATGTTCTTTCTAATGAAAAAATGATTGATAGCCACGTATGCTCAAAATTCTCAACTCCAGCAAAGACATGACACCACTCAATGGATGTATAACTTGCTTAAGCAGCGATCAATCTCATTGGACAATGTACTCACCTCAGTTCCTGATTAATTTCATTTAGCTTTCTTGTTGTGGCTCTATGCTCCTTCTCAAGAAGCGGAATTATTGATGGAACATTATCCATATACCTAGGAAACATAAATTTTGTTTCACAATCATCAGCTAGTATCATCCATCATATCTTAACACATGAAGACTTAGTTTAGTACTTTGAACCTTTTCTGAAGCAATTCTTCCAAAAACAGCCTCAGTTTGCTAACACCTATACAACTTCTTTCTTGTTTGGACAGAGGCCGGCCCAACTTCTCCTCCAAAGATGCAACATCCTCTATCTCTTGCAACAATACAGCCTGAATAAAAAGAAAAAAAAAAATTACGTATAAAAGGTTGTAACATTATCCAAGAAAGCTATATTTACCAAAAGATTAAAAAAAAAACAAAAAGCCTTAGTTTGCAACTTCACTAATATTATATTAAATTTCAAGCTTTAAACCTCTCTAAGATGGTGTCCATCTGGGCACACAGTTAAATGAGCTTATGTAGAAAATTTTTAATTTTAAAATAAGCTTCTATGGCAAAGATGAGTGCAAACACCAGGATTAAATAATGCATTTAAGAAATTTTGAGGACTTTTAAAGCAAGGAAAGCAAATATGGAGTGATAAACAAAAGAACACTTCACCCTCTGCAAGATTAGGATGACAGTCTTAACCAAAAAACAGAGGATTAGGATGGTTGCTCAAATCATTGAACATGCCTACATGCACATCCCTTGATTTTGACCGTGAAAGTCCACAAATTGCAAAGTTTTAGGTTAAACTAGGATTAGCATTCTACAATGTCAAAATGCTTGTGAAGGTTCTCTTTTGATAGCCCAGAGGCAGAAAAATGCAATAACCATCCATTTCTCTTCATCATTGCACACCACATCTGTAGCACCAATCTAAACTTGATCTTCATCAGCCAAAGAGCAAACACATTTCACAAATGTTGTCAAATTCAGAAATATCCATCTAAACTGACATCCGTGGAGAAAGTTAATCATAGACTTTGTTGTTAACTTCAAAAAGGTCAGAAGACAAACTAAATGTTGTAAAAGCTATAAATCCACAAAAGATAGTATAGTTTTATGGAAGAACACATTGATTGAAGTGGCAAAACAGAAAAGACAAGAATTGACAGAAATATTCTAGCGCAGCTGAAAAGAAAAACCTTATCAACCTTTTTTCTGCATTTTCCACTACAAATTCATGAAAACTTGTTATGCAACAAGATGGGATCATTTTACACTTTCAGATATCTGTTTTCTCGTACAAGTTTGGAATCACTAAACTACATAAAACAAGAATCAAGGAATTCTCTGACACAACCAAGAGAAGGAACACATTGGAATGAAAATGTTAGGTCTAATAACCTTTTTAAACTCGTCATTTGATCTGAAAACTGATCCATGTCCAGGGCCAACACGTCCAGAGGGGACAGAGGTGAAAAAGGGAGACTCGCCCAAAATGAAGCCATCAAGTGTACAGGCTGGTGGTGAAAGGAAAAATTCCACATCTGAAGACCGTGCAAATTGTGGTATTTTAGTATCCAGCTTAGTTGAGACAATTACAGTTCTTGACAGCTCTGGATCAATCTGTAGATATGCCCAAATCAATTAGTAAAAAACTTCAAAATAAATCTCGATTCTTTGGGTGTTATAACAAATATACAGCATTTCAGTTTCTAAATATTAAAATTCAGTTTCATGAGAAATTCATATCATTTAATAAACAATAAAGAGGAAAGATAGACCATACAGAAAATAGCAATTTGACACATGGAAAATTAAACTCCTATGCCGGTAATCCCATCATAAAAACGACAGTGTCTGTTGGAAAACTGTGGCAGTGCACTCTTATAGGAACATAAGAAACAATTTGAGTGGTAGTCATCTTTGAGGGGATAAACTATAATACCACTCATAAAAGAAAGAAAGAAAACACATGTGAAACATACTTGCATAACCACCCTTCTTGTGGTAGCATTGCTCCAGTCACTGCAGTCTTCGAGGCATAATATGATGAACTCTTTATGCTGCATCTTGGCTCGCACTAATGACTCTACCGCACGAGCTTGACTCTGCTAAAAGTGGGAAAACAATCTATGTGTTGTCAAAAGACAATCAACATTTAAGAGAGGTTCAATGGCCATTTACCTGCAGTGCTCGATTTTTCCTACCAGGAGCAGGAGCAATGAGACCCGGTGTGTCTATTATTGTCAAGTTTGGGCAATACTTGTATTCTACTTTGATAATAATCTCCTTAGCTGAAAACTGACAGGGCTCTTTTTCCAACCTCATGTTCTCAGCTTCAATGTAGGCCTTCAGAGTCATAAAACATCGCAATATGAATTGATGAAAATCATCAATAGTAGAAAGGCCAAAATCACCTGAATTCACTTATGTAACAAAAACTTCATGTACAACAAGCCAATATTATTTCAGTAGATAGAGTTCCTGTCCTCATACTCTTTCTCAACTTAATCATAAAATGATCCAAACTATCAAGATTCTTGTTCCGTAATAGGAAAATAAATAAAATGTTAAAAGAAAACAAAAACTTCAGTGCAACTTTAACCCATGCAACTGCAGCAAAAAAGATATTACTTCATAGTTGCCTGCAGCACAGGACAACATATATAATGCTTGAGGAGCTGAATTCAACTAATACAAAAGTGGAAGCAAAGCTGATGAACATCACTTGTGAGGACTGAGGCACGATCCCGCTAACGTAGCAAGCAGTCCAACACCCCCACCCTCGACAATCACAACCCCCCACCCCACCCCACCCCCCCACCCCAACGTGATCAGCTTTTGACAATGATTTCCTCCAATCAACTAGGTAGCTCTAACTTCACGTGGCATTCTGCAACCAAGACATGACACAAAAAATACAGTAAAAGAAAAACTCAAAGTTCTGTAAATGTGTCAGCACACTATCCTTATCAACTCTTGAATAAACCAACACTAACATATCAATGTAAACCCTGAACCATTTCTTTCTCTATCACAACCAAGATGTGCTAAATCTACGAAACCTGTGCTAGGGCTGAAAGTATTAACTGCATTGCCATCACATCTAAAAATCACTTCACAAAAAAATTCATGCAGGTAAAGGCTTAGCCATATCTCTCTCTACACATAACATTATTGTTCATACAAACATAACAATATGAACAATGAATAATGAAGCTTTACTACATTATATCACTTGCATGTCTCTTCCAATCACATTCTATCACATACTATGAATATTAATTGCCAATTCCACCTTTCACTTTTATTTAGTTATATGTGACAGTAAATGATCGGTGGGATACCAGCAGCAAGGTTTTGTCCAACAAAAGCAGCGATATCAACAATTCCAACTGCCAGGACTCGTGTTTCTTTGCAAGTTAACATCCTCTTTTTATGCCAGTGCAAGTTACTATCTGAAGTCTACTTTTCTGACAAATGTAGACAGACTAAATTGCAAAATTGGGTTCTTCAACATCCAGGCACTTGTTGAATGCCCCAGAAGATAAGGTTTTGGCACTTTCCGATATTAATTACACGATATACCAAAAATAAGTGCATGGAAAGTTGGAAAATTTTTCTTATTTGACCTCTCAACAATCTCCAGAGTCATCCATTAACATTTTCCATTCAAAATACATGCTCTAATCACTAAATTGCCATAAAAGTAGCAGCTTCAGATACTTAAACTCCAATAAACAAAAAAAGAAAAGAAAGAAAGAAAGGAAAAGGCGATCTCTTCACAATGTGATAGAACAAGAACCTGAATTTGCTGAAGAGACATTTCCTGAGCCGAACTTGAATCACTATCACGATCATTAACAAGATGACACAAAGGGTGTTCACAATTTGGGTCGTACTTCATGTGCAGAGTAATGGGTCGTCTAGTTTTCGTCCCACCACCCACATGATTGAACTGGAAACCCATAAGAGCTTCCAGGAGAGCACTCTTGCCGTCAGTCTGGTGACCGACGACAAGAACCGCCGGCGCGTCGAAGGGGGTCTCGAATTCTTGTGCCAGAGCGTGGAGTTCATTGTATGCCTCGTATAGTCTTGACTGTTCCTCGCTAGGGTGGTCTTCAAAGTCGTGTGCTTGTGTTTGAGTTTGGGATTCTTCTTCTTCAGTTGTGTGAGGGTGAGTTAGAGACATGTTTGTTTGTGTTCAGACTAGACGAACATGCCAGAAAGAAAACACTGGGGTTGTGTTGCGGGTGTTTTAGCTCTCCCGCTTTTTGGTATCTTATCTGTCTACTGTCTTGTACTTAGGAGTATTAGACTCCGTTTGGTCCTTTTTTTTTTTTTT
>JAMXBB010000011.1:2820521-3014998 GCA_024138015.1 Lumnitzera littorea
CATATATATATATATATATATACTAAAATACTTAATATACATAATATTATACATCAATACACATACATATGTATTATGTTCAGGGTATATATATATATATATATATATATATATATATATAATCTATATAATAAAAATATAATATATATACACTCTATTATACATATGCTATATTATACTAGTATTTTGTATTTTATAATTATATATACATATTTCGATTACATATATATATATATATATATACTATACTATACATGCATACATATGTACATAAACATAATTTCTTATACTAATTATTTGTAGAAAGTATTATAACATGTATAATATACATACGAATACACCTTAATATCTATACACAAATAAACACATATATACAAAGAAATACTAAGGTTACATATAAATTCTAAAATACATGTATGTACAAAAATATACAAAATAATTAGTACAAAATAAATGTAAGCCCTAAAGCTAGGCCAATTGACCGAAGGATTGAATTTAGAACTCAAGGTTCAGGGCGATCGGTTAAAAAATCCGATCAAACTCAAATTATAAACTATTGAGAAGAATATTAGTAAAAATGACTTCGTAAACTTAAATTTAAGAAAATAAGTAATAAAATAGGAGACTATAAAATTTTCAAATTTTAAACATAATAATTGCTAATTACTGAAAAGGCAAAAAGTGTAATCTAATAACTGAAAAATTACTAGAGATAGATTATATGTATACTAAAAATAATAGAATGACCTAAATAATATTTAAGAATATTTATTTGTACTATATATGAATTTACATGTAAGTATAAATACGCGTAATTACTTAAAATACGCAAAATGTGCTAAAATAATACTAAATGCTTAAAGAAAATTCATAATTAATTAAGGAAAAATCAAGAAAAATCAGGAAAAATCATGAATCATCCAGAATTGGGTCGTGGCAGCTGGGAAAAATAAGAAAAAATTCGGCCAATTAAATTAAGACAACACAAAAGCCAAAAATTAAGGGATAAGGCAATTGTCTTGTCCCATTTAATGCACAATAAATCCCACAAAACCCTATAAATAGCAGGAAAAATCACAAAGCTCATTTGGGCAGTTTGGAAAATGAGAAAAATAGAGAGAGACGAAAATTGAGAGAAAAATTTGGTTTAGAAAAAAAAAATAAGAAAAACTATGTAGTTAGGGCTTTTAAAGAGAACCCCCACCAGACGAGCAGCTCGGAGTGGACGGCCACCACCACCACACGGTGGTGGCAGCGCCCAGGCCGGCCGATAAAGCCATGGTGGCCTGCAGGCCACGACGGCCCGCGGTGGCCGGAGCCACCCAAATCGGTGAGTCTAATTTCCAGCCCGATTCTTGTGTAATTTTGTAAAAATGGTAACTATTATTAGAAAATTTTGAATTTTTTTATTCTGGAATATTTTTGTATGTAGTTTGTAGGAAAAATATTATTTTGATGAAAATATGTCTCGTGATATAGGGTCCTTAAGAAATCGTGCAAAACCGAGCATGTTTCGGTTTAGAAATAAATGACCTTAGAAGTGTAGTTTCGAGCCCAAAATTTTTGTGTAGATTATTTAGATAATATAGAACAGTGCTATGAAGCCCTTTTTCAAAAATTAATTTTCGAAATTTTTAGGCCTTAAAATGAGACATAAAATGGGTAGTTTAAGGTTAATTAAGCAATTAAATTATTAATTACTGACTTAGTGAATAAGTAGATGTTTTAGGATGTTGAAATCTAATGGAGTATGATACTTGTAGCATTTAGGGTGTTAGATGTAATTATTAGGTTAATTATGTAGTAAATGATTAATAAGGAAAAATAGTTAACTTTAAGTTATTTTTGTAAATTAGGGAGAATAGGAGTAAAATCTGATCTAGGATGAATTTAGACATTTTAAAATGATAATTGATGTTTAGGGATTGTAATTAAAGTGATAGAAATATTAGAAGTGCATTATATACATAATAGGCAAAAATGCATAATATGTAATTTTTGGAAATATACTAAATAGAAAATATTAGAATAAAAATTGGTATTACGATAATAATAAAAATATACGATAATAATAAAAATATACAATAAATCTGATGGGAAACTTGAATTTATGTAATTATATGAAAAATGTAAAAATTTCTCACATTAGGAGTAAATTCGGTACACAAATAAGGATTTAAGTGTACCGGATGGAATAAAATACTAATTAGAGATAATGATGGTATTTAGGAGATCGGGAAGTAATGTGATTAATTTCACATTATAGGTTGAAACGGATTTTTAGGGTTGGAATCTAAAACATTATTTGGAAATCGAACTAAAAACCTGATTTAGAAATCGATGCAAAAACCGAACTTGAACCTAACCCCAAATCTAGAATAATTGTAAAAGACTTAATATCTAGATAATTAGGCATATTAAACTTTAAACAAAACCTAACAATAAGCGTTGTAGGATAAAACGAACCTATAATATTTATATGAAAAGCTGAAATCACGTTCGTGTTATAGGGATGATCGGCGATGGCTTGAGCAAATCGGACCTCGAGTGAGTGAGCGAGGAGTCAAGGTAAGTTAGGATTAATACGATGCTGTATTTTGGAGGCTTAAGATTATGCTTGGTTGTGCTTGTTAGATAGTTGAATGTGTACATGTGCTTGATTATAGGTGATGCTATGATTCTGTTTATTGCTCTGACACGTATTGTATGAATTGTATGAAAGGATTGATTACCCTAAACCGAACTTAATCAAATATCCGACCAGTAATCATAATTGGACATGCATGGCAACCCGTTAGGGGAACTTAGGACTCTCCGGCCAAATACCGACCCCTTCGGAAGAGATAGCGCAGGATTGCAAAATGGTCCCTTCTTCATCTTCAGTCGAACTAAGTGATAGGAGAGGAGGTCGTGGCGAGGGTGAAGGCAGTAGTTCGAAGGTAGTCGCGGGAGGAGCAAGGTCTCCATTACACAAGCTTGAGTTTGGTCGTGAGCTGTTGCATTAACGGCAACTCCTCAACCCAGATTAGAATGGGCGTAATTTCTCTAATCTCACGACGGGCCGGACAACGTCGTGCGATGGCATTTGCTTGCACATGCATTGTACCTAATAAGTGATTGAAAACCTTGTTGTGTGTATGGTATAGTTTTAAGTCCTCCATCCTAACTTACTGAAGTGTGGTTGTTCACATCACTATAGACATCGTACAGGTGTTGGCTAAGAAGCGGCAATAACTACTCTGAAGCTAGCAACTGTTGGATCCTGGGGAGTGAGAAAAAATATTGAAGAATAAATACATAATTTTAAGGTCTAAGTTTTTATTTTAGAATTATTTTTCATTTTTGAATGATGTAATAACTAGGAAATATACTATAGAGAAATATTGTAAACTTTAACTGCAATAACTGAATTATAACATATATATATATAATTTCTCACTTTTATAGGTAAATGATTTATTTAAATTACAAACTGTCTACTTCAAAGCGGGTTAGTTGTGGACGCCTTGTGTAGATCAGGTCTAAGATAGCAGTTGTAAAGCCAACTTCTATCTTAGGATGGTTTACACGGCCGGGCTGTTACGACTTTACCGCTTCGGGACGTGACAATAAATATATAAAATACATACTTTTATCTTTAATGATTTGAGAAATGAAGTGGATAAAGCTCCTTCTCTTTTTTCTTGATTCAATTAGTGTTCTTAAAGTAGAGAAGAAAAGAAAAAAAAATTGAGCAAGGAGGAGGGATGATTTACGATTTGTTTTTGGTTTTAGAAAGGAAGTGTAAGTTGTTTCTATCTTTTAATTTCCAGACGTGTTCACCAAGTTGGAAACAACAACAATTTTATGGTTAAAAACAAAAAGGAAATAAGAAGAAAATCAAGCCGAATATAGTAATTAATATGACGAAATAATAGTCTTATCTTTGTTTTGTATCACATGATGATCACATGGTAAAATTTTAGTTGTGTAACACTTATCCACAAAAATGTATGGAATTTGTGAGATGTGGCTAGCAAGGAGAAATAAAAATACGGAGGAGAAAGGAAAAGGGAAAAGAAAAGAAAGGGAAAGGAGGAAAGGAACATAAAAATAAAAATATTAAATTTTTTAAATATAAAAATTATAAATTTAGTATTTATAAAATAATATTGAAGTTTTATAAAAATTTATTAATTTAATTATTACCTTTTATATTTATAATATTTACGAATTATCTTAACGTGTTCATTAAAATTTTTACGTGATTACGCGTATTAGTCAATAATTATAATCGACTAAGGTTTTATTACTATTAAGTTGTAATTATCCAATTTATAAACTTAAAGTTATAATTTTAAGATTTTCGTCAAGTTCAATTTCAATTTCGGATATTTATGTGTATATAAGGTTTAGGATTTTCGTATGTGATTTAGGTTTCAATCAAATTTCTAGAGTTATTATTACCGACACTATATTCAATTTCATAATTTAATAAATTTTTTATTTTGCTCAGCCTTAACGACTCATTAAATTATTTGTAGTACTAGAGTTCAATTCTACTACGATTAGCTAAATTCGCGAGGTTTATATGAACTTATTCACCATTTATTTTATTCATATTTACAAAAACATCAATTAAAATAATTATTTTCAATGCAAAAAGTATATTTTTTTCAAATATTTTTTCTTAAAAGTACATGAATTTTCATTTCTCAATTCTAACATTCCACTCATTACTTTCATTATAATTATGAAATAGAAATAGATAAGATAGTTTCATAAATACTATTTTTCAAACAGATACAGACCAAATACAGATAAAATATAGGCAAAAAAAAAAAAAGATAATCCAAATAGGGTTTTAATACTTTTTCATGGTATGTCTTGTGTAAGTTTCGTTTTTTCAAGTGAAATTCAATAAAAGAAAATAAGTTCGGAAAAAAAAATGTAGAAAGGCTATGTTTATGCAGTAAGAGTAAGCAGATATCCTTTTAGATGATGCTTAATGGGATAGGTTTCAAATAGGTCTTAAGGGTCATAGGGTAGATTTTAAATATTATTTTGTTAGAACTTTACTTCCATAGGTAGGGTACGATATGAAGTTAAGATATCTTATACTCATAGGAGAATTTGTACTCCAAATTATACGTTATATAACTTCAAAGGTACCAAATATTGTAACATTACATTTTTTTTAGCTTTAAAAAAATAACAAAGAAGCCAATCTAACTAGACTCCTTATGTCTCTTATGTCAAATCTTGTTCTTTTACCTTCTTTTTTCCTTTTTACTAAATCCAACCCTAGTCTAATAAAGGTTATAAAAAATCTTAACTCTTAACTTATATATTTTACAAAATAGACTTATGTTATGTGATAAAATAATTAAATAATATTAATAAATATAAAATAATATCATTATATTTTTTCAACTTCAAAAAAAATTAATAAAAAAAAACCTATCTAACTAAATGTTGTTTGTCTCTTAAGTGAAACCTCGTTCTTTCACCTTTTTTTTTTTTTTTCCTCTTTTACTAAGTTAAACCCTAGTATAGTAAAAATCATTAAAAAATTATTAATTCTTAACTTATATATTGAGAAAGTGAACTTATATTATGTAGCTTTACATGAACTATTGATGAAATTTATAAGTAAGATTTAAAAAAAAAAAAAAGTTTCATGTTGAAATTTATAAAACCATATACAACAGCAGCTCTTCACACATTGACCAAGGCAAGAAAAGCAAATGTTGTGCCTTAACCAATGCACAATGTCTCTTCACATAAGCACATTCTTTTGTATAGGGACGAGCCTTGCTTATTCTTTTCTTTTCTTCTTTTTATTTTTGGAATTTTGATTGGTTGAGTATATTTATTAAGATTCACAAAAATATTAAAAAATGTTAAAGAAACTTTTGTGAAGGAACTTATGGATAAAGTGGTGAGTTCCTTGAAAAGAGAATTAAGTTATTAATGTCACACATCAAATCCAAAACGGATTCCTAACAATTATACACGGTCTTGGAATATTTAAAAAATTTATAAGTTCCATAGTTTTTACCATGTAGATTTTACAAGGTATATGATGATTTTAAAGTACCATAAGTAAGTTTACCTATAACTACAAAATAGAGTGTGGGCAAAGTCTCATACCTTCTCTGCCTTATAGCCGTTCACTTTTATTATGCACTTTATGAATAGGGATACTATTAGACGGGTCATTATAGGTTTCCAACTGACCCAATCTACTAAAAACTCTTATGATTTGACCTTATAGGGTTTTGAGTTAGGTTTTGGAAGTAGTTCTCAAATCTTATAGGATTCTAGATCGAGTTTTGAGATTTAAAAAAAACCTGACAAAAAATCCAAATCTAGTTAAAAATAATAATATAATATTAATAATTTAGTATTAATTGTAAATAATAAAACATGATAATTAATAAAAAATATCTTATCTCTTTCATACTTTATCTTTTGAGAAAACTTTAGTCCCATCTTTTTCTCTCTCTTAAGTTTTTTTTTTACTCTCTTCTCTTGCCTTTGCTCTCTTTCCTAACCGATTGACCATATTTCTCAATTTCTATCTATCTTTTTATCAATCGTGTATTAATTTAAAATGAAAAGGAGTTAGTATAGTCTTGAATAATCATATACCATTTATTTTATTATTTAAAACAATTCATGCACTATTTACTTTAATTTTTTATCTATACTAGAAAATCAATTTTTTTTTAAAAAAATTAGTACTAAAAAGCCAGGTTGGGTATTTCATGGGTTTCACAAAACCTTATTGGAGTAAATTCAGAAAATAAAGTAAAAATCCTATAAAGGACCGCCCTGGTAGAATCCCTATTTATAAAAAAGGGTTTGGATTTTGTATTCATACATCTAAGGGTCTATATTTATAATATACTCTCGTTTAAGGTTTCCGTCCATCAAGCTTTAATGGCATCGAACGAGGTAGTTTGAGGTGTTAAAATAGCCAACATGGATTGACAACTCGAACTACCACAACGTGATTCTATCTCCGTAATTCTTTCTTACATTTCCATTGAATTGGAAATTAAAAGATTTTTTTTTTAATCAAAACCTAAATAATATATCAACTTTTAACTTCTCCCTCTCTCAAATCAACCCAAAACTAAATTTAACCATTTTGTTCAAAATCTAGTCTCAAGACTCTAAATCAAGATTACATCAATGTATCTTGATTCTCCAACTCACAACCCTCGAAAACCCAACTCTAAACCTGTGTATTAAATTTAATTGAAATAAAATTTTGCTCCAAAGACATAACAACGTGACCTTTAATAAATGTGATTTGATAGAAAAAGAAAATAGGTAGGTTTTGAACTTTTACAAAATGGTTGAATTTGAATAGTCATTGGATTTTTTATAGTAAAAATGAAAATGGGAGGAAAATCGATTTTGAGTTGTGTTTTTATTTTGCTTGTGCATATAAGGAAGAATCAGATCAAGCCAAACGGACAAAAGGATAACCTAAGGAGAAATTTTATGGATGTCCTTGGTCATGTAGATTTTTTATATGGGAAGATGTTTTGAAGGAAATCCTCAGTGATAGCAGTGGAATGTTTGAACATAATTTTGAAGGTTAGATTGATGCGATGGCACTCCTTAATCAAATGGGTCATATGAAATCAGTGGTTCGAGTGCTGCGGAAGTAGTCTGGCGGATGATACGAAGAATATGAAGTGGTTATGTTGTCATCGATATGTTTTGTAATTTATCTTTAGAGACATACGACGTGCGATGTTGAATTTCCTTTTTCTTTTTATCTTTTCCAGTTCATGGTATATATAGCAATTTATGTTTTCATGGTATAGATATATGAAGTGATTTATGATTTATCTTGAATTTATGGTATAGATATATAGTCTTAATCATTTTATTTTTAATATTAGAAGTTGTCTTTGATAGATAGAGATTGGGATTTAGTTTTTGTAGTGACAAGGGAAAGAGAAAGAAAACTTACTGTGATACCTGTTTTAGAGAGAGAGAGAAGTTAAAATTTAATAAAAAGAAAATAGTTCGTTATTATTTGGACTTTAATAAACAGAATATAGTTCTTTTAATTTCCGCTCCAACCCAAATTTAAAAATAGAAAATTGTAGAAAGATAGAATGATGTAACAGTCTAAATTAATAAAACACTTCAGCTAATTTAACGCCTTAAACTACCACGTTGGATGCCATTAATGTCAGATGGATGGAGATCTTTAACCAAGAGCATCTTATATATAGATAAAAGCCTCTAAATGCATGATTATAAAATTCGAACTTTTCTTTTCTTTTTTTTTTTTTTGGATAAAGCATACAAAAATATAGGCCCTTTGTTGCATTTTTCCCAAATAAATTAAAAAAAAAAAAAAAAATTGGGAAAGAGAGAGATACGTTCTTTCATAGAAACATTATTTAGGATATAATATTTTTGTTCAAACTAAGTGCGTATGGACCATTTGTTATAGCAAGATTTTAGAGGTTGCACTATTAGCCTATAAGAAAAATACATAGGTTGATTATATCTTTCTAATGAGTAATTGTCACCACGCATAGATAGTATGACAATAGTAGGTCTTGGACTAAAAGTGTAGGCCTACCGTGATAGAAGCCCAGCCCAAGTCAGGGCACCTTGTACACGTCTATCCCCTCACGAACCTCGGTGCTCAGTGTAGTAACCGAGCATCATAGCAGAAGATTAAGCGCGACATAAGTTGTGATTTCTTACGTATCCTGATTTCTACGTAGGACTAAGGAAGAGTTATTGAAACTCAGAAAAACACGATGGAGACGGTTAGCTAAAATCTTCGTAATTTTTAAGAATTTCGAGACAAGCACAGGCAGAGACAGTCAGATCAATTGCAAACGTTCGTTAAAAGCTTAGGGGATTCAATTGGTAGAATCGAAACAAAAGATTGACACATATGGTAGTAAATATTTTATAAATATAAACTTAGGCTTTTTTATGTTTCTCTAATCTCTTCATTCTCGCGTATATTAATATATTTTATATGTCTTTTACTTGAAACAGTTTAATCAAATTATTTAAGAACCTAATCACGCCATATTATTAGTGCAGACAAATTGACGATATTCTTAAGAATTATCCATCCCATACAGAACAGATATTCACTTCCTACTAAACGATTTTTATGGGGACAACAAATTTTCAAATAGAGAGTTCAAGAGGTAACGATCGAATAGAAGAGAAGAAAAAAGAAAAAAATATATTAACAAGATTTGATTCAGCGATACTTTCCATATCATTTTTAACATTAAAATCACATTAGGTTCAGGTCGGACTTGTCATTGTTTGATAACACGGCAAAGATGGAACCCAACCTCAAAACAACATTTGTCAAGCGAAAAGGGATGACACACCACCCATGAACACAGCAACACCAATGCTATAAGCTACACGGGAGCTAGAAGATTTTGAAGGAGCCGGTGCGTCCGCATCATCATCTGCTGCTGGTGCAGGGGGTGAGCTGATGGGTGAATCATCGGGTGCATCCGCGACCGGGGAGTCCGCGGGTGAGGGAGCGTCGCTCTCGGGAGCATCGGAGGGAGCATCGGGTGACTCAGCTGGTGTTGGAGCCTTCTTAGGGGCTTTAGCTGGTGCTTTCGCTCCCTTTGGTGGTGGTGCAGCAGCCGGTGCCAAGTTGATAACATCCATTCCTGATGGGACAATCGGTCCACTGACTTGAAGGACGGAGATGTTGTAAGGCTGAGCATCGACAGCGCCGACAAGGGTGGCGTTGGCGTTGTCTCCCTTATGGTTAGCCGATGCGAACACGATCTTTCCGCCTGACTTGGTGACATTGAGGAAACCCTGCTGGTTGGCCGCCACACCGCTAGACTGGTACAACGTGGTAAGAACAGTCGATTTCTTGGTCAAGCCCGATAGCTTCTCGGCGTCATAGTAATCAAGGATTACTTGGATGCTCAAGATTGCCTTTTGGAGATCCTCCGGTTTGGAAGTAAGGGGGCCGATGTCGTCATTGCTGATCGCGAGGACGGTGATGGTCTTGCGGCTGTTGATCTGCTTGTTGAGTTCGGTTTGCGTGAGGAGGTCGTTGAAGTTGCTGAAATCGGGGTATTTCCCAAGAAGCCTTGTGATGTTATGGGCGCTGGCGACCGAGGTGCTGATCAGGAAAACTGCAGCAAAGATGAGTATAGCTGATGAGGCCTTGGAATCCATCTTCTTTTTTTTTTTTTTTTAATATTTTATCTTCTTTATGCTTCGTGGATATCCAAAGACCTAAAACATTTGTGCGCTTGAAGAAACAAGGAGATTGTGAGTGTTTTTATACTGATCATGAGAAGAGGTTATGGAGCTAGGGTTTGAGATTCTAAAATGATTTTGATGGTAATGAGTGAAATCCTCTCTTCCTCACATCAGTCCTGAACCAAATTATTGGACATATGTGATTATTGGGTTATTTAACTATTATTAGTCGGTTCACTCTATGGTATTGTCCCGTAACCTTATCTAGAAATACTATTTAGAGTAATGATGGATGAGCAATTTTAATTTTCAAAAATAAAAAAAAAAAATCGTTATTACATGACAATCACCTTATAGAGATACTATTTATAGTAATTGTCGATAAGCAATGTTAATTTTGGCTAAAAGTTGTTATTACTTAGTGACGTGAACGAATTATCCTTTTGACCTGTAAAACAAATAAAAAGAAAGATTTTTGGAACGGCTTCATATAATCCCGATCCATTTATTAATTAGGAGGTAGTTTCAAAGGTTAATCCTTTCACTTCCTGCATTAAATAGACTAAATTAATTTCATAATTAAGATTAATTCAGAAGCAAAACGATGTTTGGATTGCCATATATCAAGAATTTAACCCAAAATTGATTTATTTAAGCACCACAGTTTTATGTTTTATTTGAGGGATATTATAATAAACTATTTAGCTAATATCTAATCTATAACTCATATACAAATACAAACGGACACACACATATATATTTATGTTTGTGTATGTATGTATATCATGTATATAAAAAATATAATACCATATATACACACACATATATATAGCATTATAAAAGGTACGTATCATAGAATATATAGATTATGACTTTTATTATATATATTGTAATTGAAATAGGTGTTACGCATGCCAAACACTATATATTATCACGTAGATATTGTATACCGTATACTTTATGTTATATATAACATTTTAATGCAATATATAACATCTAATATATCAGTTTAATGCAATATATTTCATATTAAATGTTATGTGTATTATAAATAATATTGATTATACTGTATAATGTTATTATATTGATCGAATGTAAAAGTAAAAGTAACTTATAGAAATAACTTATAAAGAATATGATGTTGATTAATAGACTCTTGTAGATATGCAACTAATATTGATACTAATATGACATGAAAGAGGGTGATAGATAGAAAGTAATTAAAATAGAACGTAGAAACAACTTATGAAAGTTAAAATTTTTTATAACAGGTCTGCAGTGAAGATTTAGTAAAAAACACCACCACTACTTTACATATAACTATTACCTTATAATGAATTTGGATAAACACGAGGAATACCATAATGGAAGTCTAATAGTGATATTATAAAAGTAGAGTACAAAAAAGGTAAAAGCTTACAAATTTATATATTAAAATAGATTGTAAAGAAGATTTTAAGAAACACTAGTGCCTCGTTCATTAAAATCACGTAATAAGAAATAAAGATTCACGATTTTTCACAAAATTTCTTTTTTTTTAAAAAAAAAATAACTTCATATTAATTTAACAATAACCACCACCACCACTATCATCATTATCGTCAATACCGATCACCACTATCGCCATTACCACTATAATCACTTCCACTATTATCGTCACCGCTGCTGCCGCCGCTGCTGTTGCCGCAGCCCCAACCATCGTTATCGTTATCGTTATCGTCATCGCTATCGCCATCGCAATCGCAATCGCTATCACCATCGTTGCTATTGCCATTGCTATCGCCACCACCACTACTACACCCATTACTGTTGTTGTCACTGTCGTTGCTGCCACCACTGTTGTCATCACTACTATTGCAACTACCCTTATCCCCCTCACCAAGACGTTAATCCAGCCACCATCACTACTATCACTGCTATCAACTATCACCACCCTATTGCTACCACCATTGACCATTACCATTACTATCACCACCACTTGCAACCACTGTCGACTATACCACTGCCTTCACCCCTTACAGTTAATTTCCACCACTACCACCTATTACTTTAGAATTATTTGAAAAAGAAAATGTATTAAAGATAATTTAGTTATTAAAATTTTATTACATATTTATTCTTAAATTGTTTACATTCCTTAAGAATTTGGATTACATTCCTTCTTCATTCTATTAAGTGAAGTGAATGGGCTGTAATGATATTATAAGTATAACTATTACCTTATAAATATTTTGGAGAAATATGAGGACATTAATAATTGAAGTTTAATAATGACATAATAAAGAAGAATGTCAAATAAAAAGGAAAGGGAAAGTTCCACTTTGCATGCTCAAATTTTTATATTTTGATATTTTACATACATGAGTTTTCGTTTTTGACATTTAGCATACGCGAGTTATACAGTTAACTTTTAAGAATAAAAATAAAATAAAATGAAAAAGAAAGAAAGAACAGAGAAAAAAGAGAGAGTATAAAGGACTAACATTAATTATCAACCACGGTCATAATAATGCAGCTTCTTAAGAGTATAAAATAGCATATTCAACAAAGTAAGATAGATATCTAAAATTTGAGGGAGGCCAACAAATGGAAAACATTTCAAAGACAATAAAGATACGGTTTCCAACCATTCAATTTCAAACAGAATAATACAAATAAAACATAATCCTATGTCATTGATCACCATAGATATGAAATTTTAGCATTCTCTTATCGATACAAGAAGTGCTTCAGATGAGAAGGTTTTCCACTATCCAATTGGCACCTCTAATCTAACAACAATAATTTAAAGGGTCATTACTATTTAGTTTGACAATATATAAAGCTATTGTATGTATAAGAAATTCCAAAGTATCATTTTCAGAGGAAACAAATTGACAAAGGGACAAAAAAAAAAAAAGCCAAGCTACAAAATATGATATACTAGGCATATGTTTCCATTCTTCTGAGACATATTTTCATGAAGGTTTTGGGGTTTTAAGTTAGGGAAAATTATATTAGGGAATTATGTTTTTTATTTAGTGAGGAAATATATATATATATATATATAATGGGTCAGTAATGAATGTTAGGGGGTTGTTTTACCGTTGATTTTCCTTTTTTTTTTTTCCTTTTCCTTCTTCTTTTTCCCGTTAATTTTGATGTTAATCACTATGACACCATAATAAATAACTGGGGATGTTGTGAATGTTATAAATAAACAATTGGATATGTAAAAATGTCAAAATATGAAAACATAGTTATGTAAAGTGCAATCTCCCTAAAAGTAAAATATAAAAAAGTAAAGATTTTAGAAGTTACATGTTATAATCGGCGATAGTAAAGTTTTCGACAAAAATAGTTAAATATAATTGATACCTTATAAATATTTTGAATAAATATAAGAAACATTATGATGGTGATTAAGAGGCTTTTATATGCATTTAACTTAAACATCAATATTAAGATAGATATAAAAAATGGAATATAAAAAAAAATTACCAAAGCTAAAATTGTAGGGAATAAAATGAAATCAATGTTAAAATGCTAGTATGTGTATGTGTGTAAATATATATATATAGAGAGAGAGAGTATGTAATATATATGTGTAGTAACTATAATATATATTTAATATCTCACGTGTTAGAATTTAATTGCATAAATATATACCGTAATAAATAATTCATGCTATAATTTGTAATATAAAAAAATAATAAAGTATAGGATGTGCAAAAAATTATGCATTTGACATAAATTTCAGTGTATTACAAACAAATCATATTTTTTGAGTGGAGAAAAGAGTAGCTTGAGTAAGGACAATATTGATAATTTTCTGTTCCTCCCTCTCTCTTCTTAAATAAATATTGATAATTTTAGCACTCTCTCTAAATTTGTGCATGCATGAAATTTGAATTGTTGTTGTTTAAGCTACCTCACTCCTTGCACTTTAAATCATCTTTTTCCACGAAGCCATAATGTCTTAAAATAAAGAGCTCATAGAGAATTTTTTATTTTATTTTATTTTTAGTTTACTATTGAATATCTATATCTATATTATTAAATATAAAATGTTCTTCGACATCCTTAGCTTTCACACAAAACTATTTCAACTTTTAATTTGGCCAACTATATGATTAGAAGAGGAAAAACATTTTTAATATGCAGTTTTTAGAATCTTCAAAGTCTAAGACAATTACCCTAATGTCATTCTCCTTAATTTTTCATCCATTGTTTTAATATACTAATATTTATTATCTCTTATCATATTAATTCATATTGTAATTTTTAAGCACACATCACAAGTACATAATTCCAGTAGATCTTGTTTATGCCAAGCATACACGTGGAAATTAAAAAATTGGCTATTTTACCTTTTCCGGAAAAATAAACTAGAGAAGACTTATAATAATAAGCGAATGATGTGACAACTTTTCTTTTCTATTTAAAAAATAAATCTCATAAGCTTTTGCCATCTTCTTAATTTTGTTTATAATGTTAAGGATGCATCGAGAGTCTCATGCAAGCATGTGCTGAATATTGGTATAATAATTCTGTAATATTGAAATGTGTGAAAGTAGTTCTAGTGTCACATTTCTCACCAGTAAATTCTATTTCCGATGAATTATCTGACTTAATAGTGTTATTTGTAGAGAAAAAATAAATAAATTTTCTTTATTTTAGCAATATCTACTTTCTTATACATCACGTTCTCCATTTTGGGTAAGGAGACTAATTTTAGCCATTCAGAATCTGAAAATTGAAAAAGATTCCAACCTTAATGTAGTTTTTAATTTTTGCATGTATTATATTTGACTTCCTTTATTTATATTAGAAATATTTATAACAATTGTATAACATAAAATGCATATACAATTAATCTATTGGCTTTCCATTATTTGTAAGCATTATACCGTTTGTTAAGACTTAAGAGCTAAGCAGTATAAATATTGATTTCTCAACAATATATATCAAATTTGATTATTCTCCCTCTCAATAATTATAATAGTAGTTGAAAAAAAGAAAGAAAGAAAAAGAATAGAGGATTATAATGGTTGAATCTTGATCCAAGAATATTATGCTTAAAGATTTTACATTATGATACAACCACCATCAAGTGTATGAGTTCGAGTCTTGGAAAACCTTTTAAGCTTCCTTTTGTTGAATATCTTTGCTTGAGTCTCAAATTTCACTTAATCATAAACATCATAAAAGATTCTCAAAAATGTAATTGATATAATGAGATGATCATTGTATCTTACCCCCATTAAGGATTCTATTGGTGTGTAAACTTAGTGCCAAGACACCAAAGAATTATGAGAGGTCAATTCATAAAAGTATACTTATTATAAATTATATGTATGTCTCTGGTGACACAGATGACTGATCTACAAAGAATCCTAGATATTAACAAACTATATCAATATTTGGGTGTAACTAATCATCCCTGTCTATTGGTTGAAACCAAGTTAATCTAAGAAATATTTGTGATAAAGTAAATGTCAGAAATATTTGTCATTTGCGCATTTATGTTGACCGGAGGAACTGGGTTTAGGAAATATTAATGTTATAAGACTCAATTCGAATGGTTGATCCAAGTATATGAGTGAATAAAAAATTAAAGGAGTAAAACCAAATTCAACCGCGGCTCAACGAAGGTTAAATAAAGGTTAGACTAAACTGATTTTATAACTGGATTACATCGAATAGGGTTTAACCGTAGAGGTCAATCTTGATTTAATGACTCTGGGAAAATATATACATAGAAAAGCCTTACCAAAAGGATAACTTGACTTAATTTGCTTATAGGGAATGGCTTATGCAAGAGTCATCCATTCCTTTCCTTTTGCACTGGTGCAATTAATACTTAGATCCAAAATCATCAAACACTAGAGGTATGGACCAATTTAGAAGCTGTAATGAAGCTAATCATTAGGAATTACTCAAAGCACTCATGTGTGGCAACAGTAAGTCAATATGGGATTTATTCATTCCCAATTGGAGTTATACATCCCATGTCACTTAGTCGGGCATAAGTAGCTTGGTGGTTTGTAATCATAGCAAGATCTAACGAAGTCTATCTTGCTTTAGTGAACCAACAAAAGGGATTGAATTTGTCATGATGCGTTTACATACGAATTGATTTAGGATGTAAGCATAAAGAGATATGATCACACCTATAGGTTCCTAATAGGTCAAGATTCTAGAAATTTTCCAAGAGCATTAGGTAAGCTCGAAGAATATAATTAGGAACCCAACCACATGTTCACTTAGAAAAAACAACCATTCCATTTCCCCTTATCTATATGAAGTTGTCATTATGGTGTTTAGTTGTATCTTGAACATCAAATAGCTATTTTGTATGATTTACTATTGCTTAAAATAATGACTAGCAATTCATGCCTTCATGTTCATGAATTGTTACTCAAGGGTTTATTCATCATCTTCTCAAAAGAACCTTTACTTTGGAGACACCGCCACCACCAGACGATTGGTCCATTTGGGTTACCACTGACAATGCCAATTGTTTACAACCACCTTTTATCACCTACAAACTTAACTACTTTTGACAATGTGATAGCTAATGTTAAGTCCCACATGAATTGAATTGTATAAGAGAATTGGTATTGATTTATAAGGTCATAATGACAAATATCTTATCAGTACTTTTTATCAACATTAATTAGAAATTTTTGAGCTAGGTAGTTAAAAATGACCTAATAATATTTATTACTTGGTTATTCGTTACTTTTAGCATATTGCAATATGAATGATATTAGAGCCGATCTCTTTACTAGTAAGTAGATAATTATGGAATTGTTTTGACATAATTTAGAGAAGAGATCTAAATTGGAAGGAAGTGATTACTATGATTAATAGGGTGTGACTCCTAGTATACTTTCAAGTTAACCTATAGGTTAAGGGTAATAAGATTAAATCGAATCGTGCATTGAAACGAAGGAAAGAACTAAGCCCAATTATAAGATATTGCATCAAGGATGTCATGTGTTTAAAGGGGGGAATTATGATAACCCATGTTTAATGAAGTTCCACATGGATTGTAGAAGAGAATTGATATAAGTTTATATAAATATAGTGGTGAATATCTTATTAACATAAATTAAAAAATTTTTAGTTAAGTGGTTGAAAAGGTCCATTGATGTTTGTTGGCATGTTTATTCACTACCTTTAACTTAGGGCACTGCAAACAACTTCCTCTCTCTTTCTCTCTCTCTCTCATGATTTTTCTTTTAAATTTTCTTTGATACCCATTATTATGTTTAGGTTAGATTTTGAGAAAGATTGATCTAATCTATTATGTATATGGAAGATTATAAGAAACTAAAATATAGACAAGTATTAGCTCGCTAAGGTTTTAGTTGCAGAACCAAGGTTTGACAGATATTTTGCTTTTATTCTAATTAATTCATTATTTTGTTTCTATATCAACTAGATAATATAATAAGCAAATAATAGCAATTACAACTTTATTTCAATACTAATTATAATTTAATTTCCTTCTTATTATACACAATGAAGTAAACTAACTCCCAAAGTCTGTGTCATTAGAGCATGGCACGACTACCATAAAGGGGGTTATAAAAGACTATGTACAATATGAGAGGTAATTAGATTAGTTATATATGAGAGATGCTGGGAAATCCTAATTAAATAATTTAGATTCAATTAATTTTAGAATCAATTAAAATATCAACATGTTCTAAATGAATTAATCGATCAGGGGTTTTAAAGTTAAAATTGATTAAAAGATCAAGGTGCTCATAAAATTAAGAAATAAATTGAAATAGCTTACAATTGAATTAAAAAATAGAATAATTGAAAGATCCATATGTTCCAAGTGAATTAATCGAATCGGGGTTTTGAAGTTAATATTGATCAAAAGATCGAGGTGCTCATGAGATTAAGGAAAAAAAAAATCAAATGAGATTAGATTTAATTTAAAAATAGACCATAAAGCCCCATTGAGTTAATCAATATCATGAAACGTGCAATGTTTTGTTGATTAGCATTATGATTATGTAGGATGATTAAGAGTACATGCTATGGATCACAAATGAGAATCCCTTTGTAAGATCCAATGGCTCAAAATTAATGACCCATCTTGTAAGACAAAAAAGTTCATGATAATGCAATCTTAATTAGACTCTTGAGGAATATTATTAAAAATAATCCACGTCAAATCTTGACCATTCATAGTTGATGTAATGGTGACACTAGCATGCTCAGGAAATGGGCACTAGTTATTGTACTATTCAATTCTTATTTCCTAATCATCCATCCCCTTTAAAGTTTCTAAAAGTTGCAAAATAGGCTGGGCCTTCTTAACTCGGTAATACCTATTTCCTAAATCTATTTTAGTAATCGGTATGCGCAATTCAAGAAGAATTCTATTTTAGGTTTTAATCTCGATCTTGTGAGTGAACGAGGTATACTTGGTGTTTATTATTACAAAATCCATGTAACTAAGTTTAATGTTTCTGGAATGGGTGTGTGGAACATCGTTGAGAAACAATAGGTTGAATACTGCTTTATTAATAAATAATAGAGACAAGTTTTGGGAGGATACTTAAAAAACACATTCTTAGCATGGAAATCATTTCAGGTGTTAGAACGGTACAAAGAATGTTCTCTTGTGGGATTTCATAGTGGAAAATGGTTATTGCAATGTTTTATCCGAATTCCCATCTCAATACTAGTTAATATCCTGACGATGAAACCGTTCAATCTGATATATGACTATTCAATCTTTATTACTATATGGACATTTTAATGGGTAGATAAGAGTTTGAACAGTCCATATATATGACTATTCTAATACACATAATGTGACTTGTGTCTTCATAAGTTCTGGTTGTTGATCTATTACAGTGTTGAAGGGGAACAAAAAAGGATTGTTATGGGTGTTAAAATATATATCTCACATGACTAGATGAACGAAATTCAAAAACATTTATCGAAATGAAATTTTCAATGAAAGGTCATGTCATATGCGATATTTGATCTTACTGAACCAGATAATAACTTAATAGGATATTTTTCTATAAAGATTAGAATGGATTTGTTAAAGTATTTTAGTCGAATTTAACCCTATAGAGATTAGAATGGATTTTTTAAAAAAAAATTAATTCTTATAGGATTCTAGTCTAATTTTAGAAAGTTTCTCTCACTCGATGGAACCTAAACTAATAAAAACTCTAATCCTAATGTATTTTATTAGTGAATGATTATTGTTGTCTTTTTTCATATTTCAAGTCAACTTCGTTTGGGTTATTATTCAAATCATCTATTTTACAAGGATATTTAGATTTTCAGAGAAATTTTAATGTTAAGTTATTTTATTAAATTAGATTAGCTCATTATGTAAGTTCATATGAGTAACCTATAAGGGGTACTGTTAGGGTTCAATACATTTTAAAAATCCTATTGGATTTGGACAGATTTTGGAACAGTTGTCAGGACATCAAGATGGATTAAAACTTATGAAGCATATCTAGAACAGTTAAGGCCATGTATTATCATGATGAGTTGCTCTCTTGTATATGGACTCTTCTGCACTAATTTTACATGAAGACTCTTATTTTACCATTTCTAATCTTTGATTGATAATTTTATATTATTGCACGTACAGCAGATACTTAGTAGGAAATAAGTAATAAGAAAAAATAAACAACGCACGAGAATTTACATGGATGACCAATGCAGCTTACTCCTTACACGGGAATAAAATTCTTATTCCTCGAGAATAATTGATACGCTATAGTTCGGGTCAAGGAAATAATTCAAGGCGCTCAACATATATTTTCTATTTCACAACTAAAATAAAAGGGAAATTTTTTTTGAAAATTTCATGTATTGATGGAGAAAAAACTTAAACGTAAATAATTAGAGCAGAAGATTTTACCTATATATATATATTTCTATTGCTTTACCCTAAAGACGTAAAACCAAGAGGACTAGTAATTAGAATTAATATGGTGAATTCTACCTAAACTAAACTTTCTAGGACTACTAGATTTCCAAAGTTTCTTTCAGTAATGTTCTCTATTAATTGCTTGATGCCCAAAGCTTTGTTCCTCTGGATATTTATAGACTTTTTACTATTATTCACACTTGCATCCACTTGATTTTCATTAATTTCCAAACCAATAATTGAGATTAAACTCTTTAATCACCTTATAACATCATTATGACATTATCTTCTCTTTTATAATCTTTAACCATTGATTTCATGAAATAACCAGAGAAATAGATAGAAATCGAGAGAATGCGATGGGAAAGATCCATTTTCATTCTTATTCTTTTAAGGAAATCCTTTGATTCTTGTCTCAAGAAAATCTTCTAAATTCTAATGTTATATTATTATCTGCTATGTTTATAAATATCCACCAGCATAGATGAATCTCCAGCCTTTATTGATTCTTGTGATCTCCTCCTTTTTTCCATAATATATGGATTCTCTTAATTGTATGTCTTTTTGTCAATGAAGTAACCCCATCAGTTCACTAATCAAGCTATCCTAGTCGATCTAGAACTTTCAATGTCAGCAATCTAAGAAAAATGCAATTCAAATGCACGTAAGACTCAATAACTAAGAATGAAGGAATTCAACTGACCATTTAGATCTGTAACTATATCCTTAAGTAAATAGAATAAACAATAAAGTCTACTCCATCATAATTGACAAATGAAACATCAATTAACGTTTAACCCGACTCTGTGCCATGTCTTTGAGCAAAGCGTCCACAGCTAATCGACCCGAAACTAAAGCCGCGTCAAATGTAGCAGAAGTTATGTAATCACCGCACACGTAGACACCCGGTCCGGCTCTCGGATTCTTCATCAAGTCCGTGGGTGGGGCTTGGTTCGGTTGTGCAAACCCAATCCTATAAGTCCTCAAATGACTCCATGATCTCACCATTGACTCCTCAAACCAACCGGATAGCTCCCGCGTTACCTCAGCCGTTAGATCATCATCCGACATGTCCTCAAACAATCCGATCAATGACACGGATACTAGAGCCTTGTCGGGTGGGCCATAAGATGGAGCCACATTGGTTGCAAAGAACATGTTGTTCACGATTCCCTTACCCGAACCGTTTAGAAAGAGAACCGGATCACAGACCGGGATTTTGCCCCGGTCTGCAGAGAAGTACAAACAAACTGTACTCCTTGCCGGTTTTATCTTAACTGGTTTACTTTCTTTCCTTCCCTGCAAAAGCTTAATTGCTTCCGGTTCTTCAACTGCAACTATCACTCCAAGTTCACTCGTTAAAACTTGCCCATTTTCCAATTTCACAATTGGAGAATCCGGTTCATCCCGATCAATTGAAACTACCTTTGTATTGAACCAAACTGAATCGGGTGGCAAGTTTAGTGCTAACTGTTGTGGTATTGCACCAATGCCTTTAGCTGGAAGAGTGTTGTCCCCAAGAGCAAGACACTTGAAGATAAAATCAAACAGTCGAGAAGTCGTTTCTAGTTCCTTATCAAAGAAAATCCCACCAAAGAATGGCCTGAAAAATCTATCCAATATCGAATCCGAGAATCCAGTCTTTCTCAACAAATCGATGGTGGGAACTTCACTAGCCCTGAGAATTTCCTGCTCTGACTTGCTTAGCACTTGAATCCTTGTCAAACCAATTAAGAGTTTGTCTAGGACTGATCCAATGGGGTTAGTTAGAGAGTTAAGGGAGTCCCAGAAATGGCGTACCGGGTCAGCTACGGTATGGAATTGGCCATTGCAGTAGACTTTAGCTCCAGAGTAGAACTTCTGGAGGTTCAAAGATTGGTAATCTAAGAGTTTTTGGGCTTCAGGATAGGCAGTGATGAAGATCTGGAAGCCTCGGTCAAGGAGGAAACCATCAACGATGTCGGTCCTCACACGACCGCCAACATCATCGGATGCTTCCAGGATGACAAATGGTATGTTCTCCGAATTGAGGCGAGTAGCTGCAGCTAGACCAGCAAGCCCCGCTCCCACAATAATGACTCCAGGATTATGGTTTGGTGTGGATTGGGATTGAGGCTGAGGTGAGCTGGTTGTTAGCTGTGTGGCTGCTCGTGGCCTGAACTTGAAGTTGAGAGTGGACGAGTGACGAAAGGATAAGGGATGGAGGTTCAAGAAGCGGCCAGCAGAAAGAATGGCTGCCATTGAAGAAGAACCAGACATTCAGGGGTTATATCTGATGCCTTTGAACTGTTCCATTGCACATGTTCAAAAATTATTAAGAGAACCGAAACATATTTGTAACTTCACTCGATCCATATCCAACTTAATTTCAATCCCAATAAAGCTTGGGATTGAAATTCAGTATTTGAATATGTACCTAACCCGAAGATTTGAAATGATTAGAGAAACAAACACATCACGGCAAAAATATTCAAGAATAAAGCGGGGTTATAAATTAAGAAGAAGATTCATGTTCAATGGAAAATCTTGGGTCTCAACTCCATGGACAGGGTTTCTTCTCCACCAAATTAGGATAAAATTTCCTATCCTGTCCAACTATCTAAAGAAGACAACGAGTGGAGGTGGTTTGCATGTACTTATCCAATACTACAAAGCAGTGCATGAGATTGTGCCACATCAGCAGAGTTGGTATGGACTAGACTAAAAAAGAAAAATCTTTGCGTTGTGCCGTAGTCAATAAAGTGCAACAGACGCCCCCCATTGAGTCTATACACTACCACTTTGTGATGCAACATACTGGTTTGTATAATGACATTAACAAAAGCAAAATAAGTAAGAATTGTGCATCAGGACGCAAACTTTTAGAATCAAAACAGGAAACTAGAACTGCCAAAGCATGAACAATTACACTGGTTATATATGCCCTCCTACAGTCAGATCGACCTATCTGGCATTCTATTTTTATTGCAACGATTTCTTCTAGTAATGAACTTAAAGCTGAGGGTGAGAGGATAAGATGTGTTGTGGGGGTGATTGATTAGGACCCATACTGCAAACAAAAGTGAAGTTGGTACTGTGAGGTTTGACAACCATGGCAGAAATGAAAGCTTTGCAAACAAAAACATCTTATTCCTTGCATATGTCCTTGAAGACTGGCAGCCTCTTTGGCTTAGCAGGTGGACCATAAAGGTAGCGTTGAATATACGAATTAACATATTCCTTTGAGAAGGTTATCCCAGGATGAGAAGATAAAGTCACCTTAATCCCATCATCCATTGGTGACCACTCATCAGAGCAAATTATGTTGATGGTTGTCCCAGAACGTGCAGCTACTGAAGGACTTGCAACTTTAGTTTCCAACTGGGTCATCACCTAAAGAAAGAAAGTAAATTCAGAGCTGGAGCTAAAAGCATAGCCTTTGCTATGAAACTGTTGGAAAGCATTCTCTAGATCTTGTTGAAATAGACTGAAATATAGAATGCAACATACTTAAAAGTTGGCTCAAGAAGGATAAAAGTCTGGATCATCCATCAAGCCGTTTATAGGAGCTGCTTGTCACTTCACTTACCTCAGATTTATTTTTAAGCAGGAAACGAGAGGGACGCTGCTCTTCTTTTCCACGACCAAGCTGCATGTACAATTTTAGGTTCAGGTAAGATGTTCTAACAGCAATATGCCCATAAAACTATACAATATCACTTTATACTAATTTGAGACACTAGACTGTCAAATTGCTAAAAGTACTCCACGGCAAAATCAAAATTATCATTGAAGTTAAAGCACACAGACTACTAGATGCATCTATCCATGAGTTAACTAAATGCATGAAAGAAATCATAGAATATCAAGTATTGAGCAACAACATCAAAATGGAAGGATAGGGTCTGCAAATCTACAACATATATATCAAGAAAAATTAGAAGCTTAAGGTTGAAAAATGAGTACAAATAGACATACTTGAAGCGTACTTCCTGCAAAATATGAATTTGTTAAAAAAAACAACCTACGCTTACTTATCATAAGAATTAGTGCTAACTAAGACAATATTATATCAACATAATAGAACATAAGATCAGAGGAAATACAAACGTGGACTGCACAACATTTATCCTCAAATGAAACACGGTATCTTGCTAAGTTAATGGAATACACAATGAATATTTGGAGTCATAATATAAGAGGAAATATGAACGTGGTCTGCATAGGCTACCTTCTTGAATGAAAGTTTAAACTCTCTCACTAAATTAATCTGGAATGTACACTCACTCGAGATTTGCAGCCATAAAACCTTGCAGTTTCCTCTTCTGCTCGGTTTATCACCCTCTTACTATGACTATTCGCAGAGATTGATCCATCAGAAGCCACAAGAACATTATCGATCACTAATGTCTCCTCCTTCATGTTAATCTTCATTGCTGTCCTAGGATCAATATTTTCAATTGCAGAAGGAGTACTGGATCGGAGTAATTTCAATAGGCTAGTATATTGTGGCGAGTATGGATTCGTAGTCGGACTTCTCGGAAATGATTTGCTGCGACCTCTTCCACTCATTGTATGATTGTCCATACGTGTGTTGATCTTCATATTACCCTTTAAGAACATAATGTTGGCTGAATTGGAGTTGTTGCTGTAATAGTTCTCCATCAGCTTTGCCTGCTCCTGTTTAGAATAAAAACAAGATAAAAATGTTGATCTGAAACCGTTCTTCAGTTATGGATGAGCAGATAACATACTACGTTAAAAAGCAATCAAGCATGGATAGAAACCCCCTTTGATTCTTGTTCGTGGTATGGCCGTGAGCATTAGTACCTTTTAGTTGGTTTTTAATGTGTAGCAATTAGCAAAATTTTTCTTTCAGGTAATTACTATGCCATTCAGCAATTCTATCAAAAACCTCCTTCAACCTAATAACTGCATACTAAATGCAATAAATGATGGATACACTTTCTTGAACTATAACTCTTAATGCTCTCCATCGTCCACTACCTCAAAGGATTAAGAAACCCTCCCCGAAAAGAATCTCTGAAGGTTGCAAATTGGCGCATAAATTTTATCTCTTTCCCCGGATAGAGAGAAGAAAGAAAAAAAAAAAAGTAAAAAGAAAGGAACAACTCCATTCAGCAATGGAAAAAGCAGAGGAAAAATTGAATTCCTCTCCCCTGCATATGGTTCATCACCCTGAAATCAGTTTTTTCGCCTGTTGTACATTAAAAACTATCAGTTATATCCAATAAATGATCCACATTCAATCTCTTGGGAGCCACTAAATGCTATAATCACTAACCAATTGGATTCATAAATTAACCACTTAGTGACAGATCCAAAGCAAAACAAAATTAAGCTGACAAAAGAAAGGAAAGAAAAAAAAAAAAGAAGATAATCTTCCAAGATATCATATTCTAATATGTCGTCTCTAAGTTACAAGACAATTACAACAACAGCGTATGATCATTCTATGTCAAGGCAATTTATTACAAGACAATAACAACAACAGCATGTGATCAATTCATGCCAAGGCAATTTAACACACAACATACAATCAAAACCTCAAGAACGGTGTGCAAGATCACTCGAGAAAGATAAAGGAACGAACTTTAATCCAATTAAAGAAACACTAACTCATCATTAACACATATCAACTATAAACCTCACCTAGCATAATTATAATCACACGTTAATTCCTAATCGTAAACGGATAGAAAGCATCCAATAATCTTAGGACTGTCTCATACTTACCGACAAGATTCCATAAAATTCGAAATCACTGCATTTCCCGCCAATAAGATCCCTCTGCAATCACAGGAATAGAGCAAACGCTATGAAATGAAATCAACCATCAAGAAACACGATCGATATAAAAGGATACTGAAAAAAAAGATTACCTTGATTACAATGCGCAGAGAGAGAGAGAGAGAGAGAGAGAGATGAATTATTTGGCGGGAAACGCAATCTTTTATTGGGAGAGTGTAGATGAGGTGAGTTTTGATGTTATCAGGACATAAATAGGAAGTGATATATAAATACTAATTTCAATGTGTGAAAATGGAATTGATGCTTGATAGTTTTGGAAAGGAGTAACAGATTTTCGCAGATACAGAGAAAGAGATATGATGTGTGTACTGTTCTCTGATGAGTCTCAAGTGGGAGCTTTGAGCGAGTCTCGTAATGCAAGTCTAAGTTTGAAATTAGAATAAAAACGAGGGAGTACAAGTAGTGGTTTTACAGCCACGGGCCAGCTTTGAACCCACTAGGGATCAGGTCTGGTCTTGCGGTTTCAGAACCGGAACCCTCTCCTTTCGTAAACGGTCACCTCTAGTCTAGCTTTACGTGACTAATAGAGTACGACTATTTTCTATAATTTTTATGCGATAAACTTTTCTAATGGCTGAATATATATATATATATATATATTTTTTTGGGATTTTGACTAGACTTAGACCACCTTATGTCACTAAGGTTTGATTGAATATCTATTTGCTGCATAGAAAATATCTTTCAAACTGTTGTTGATTATTGTTGTAGCCATAAATTTAGAATATTTAAATATTATTATAAGAATATAAAAAAATTGCCATTACTATTGGCTTCTAACGGCATGTGATGGTAAGAGTTAAATGGGCATCAACAGATTAAAGGCAGTGCTTCACCATCTATAGAATACAATTTTTCTTTTAAAAATGGAAAGGGATAAAATGCGCATACATTAATATGGGATAAGCTCAATAACATTTGAACTAATTTATTTGGATTAATGGCAACATTCAAATAATTAAGCTTCAATTTTGGATAATTTAGGAATTTTAGCTTTAGAACATGGTCTATTACGACTATCCTGCAAAATCTTAGCATTTCTCAAGAGGATCATTACACTTAACAAGACCATCCACTCGCTACTAGCATTGGATACATATCCTCTGGAAGCTTAATGATTTAAGCAAAACCTAATAATCTCAAATGTCGATCGTCGACACGATGTAATGGTAGTTGTTGATTGCAAAACATTATAAATACCATCTAACTTCTCACTTTTAGGAGAACACAATCAACTTTCAAGCTTCATATTCAAGATGAGAAGATCTTAGTCTCTTTTGCTCAACTTTCTCTTATTCCAAAGATGAAGAACTACTAAGTGAAGCATTCGAGTCCTTCAGTTGCAATGCAAGCGTGCGAGCTTTGCTGAGATCATTTGTGTCTTTTGCCTAATCCCTTCTTATCCCATCCTACTGGAAGTGTCATCCCAAGTTGCATCAATCCTCTCAACACTGTAAAGCGAGTGAAAAGATCACCGCATTTACAAAAAAGAAGATCTAATTTCCTCATTTTCTATAGGACTTTTTGGTGTTGTTAGTCACCACTTTTGATAACCGATAGCTATTGTTCTTTTATCATCGCTAATTGTTCAATGGCACTGGTATTCACAACTTATTAAGATTACTACAATGGTATTTGATAACTCAAAAATTTAAAAATTGAAAAAAAAAAAGATTTGAGAAATATCTGGAAAACGAATACACCCTGCGTCTTATGATCATTTATTACTTTAGTTGTCACCTTTCTCTCATCTCAAATAGGAATGTAAATAAACCGAGCCAATTTATGAATTGTTCAAGTTCAAAATGAGTTTTATTCAATTTTGATTTGATGAAAGTTGAGCCGACCTCAACCTCAAGCTTGAGTTACTCAAGCAACAAATCGAGTCGACCTCGAGCGTTAAAATACTAAAGTCATTAAGCTCTCAAGCCTAATTAAACTTGACAAAATCTTTAATTTATTTTTACTTTTTAAATTAAGTGAATTTTAGATTATTAAGGGAAAATTTATAAAAAAAATTCGTATTTAATGAAAGTAATCGAGTCAAACTTGAACTTACCATTTGTATCCTCAAATTGAGTTTAAAATTTTGAGCTCGATCAAACTCAAGCTTAAAGTTTTTAGGTAGAGCTTAAGCTCTAACTCAATACTATACTAATTCAACTTGATTCGATTTTACCCCAATTCTAACTATGCTCCCACTAAAACATCTCCAAATTCTCTTTAGTCTAGCAATTCGAGTAGTAGAATTGCAATTCAAATGCTAGATACTCGCATATTGTTCTATACTACAAACTAAATAACATTGTAAATATTATACACTAAAATTGAAACGTGAATAGTTTGCTGCAAATTCATATTACAACAAGAGTATGCATGTTTAGAGCCAATTAGGGATGCAAGCGGATGGGTCTCTATAGAGTATTTGATTTGCTTGACCCTACAATTACCTCTATAAGGTTTTGGACAAGTTTTGGGTCTTGTTTTTGAACTCTCTAGGATTTTTATTTAGGATTTTACACTAAAATAAAACCCATTGAAAAACAAAAGCCCAATAAAAAGTAATGAGACGATATTATACTATACCGGATACACTAAATGGGTGTCTTCAATTATCAAATGGGATTTTCCGAGTGCTACATATGTTGATTTCTCAAACTTGTTTTTTCATGAACATGAAAATAGACTAGAGTTGTGCTTCTTTTAGATCATCAAAATGATTTTATATTTTTTTTTCCCCGCATTGGCACGACCGCAAGGTAATTGGATCTTTGAGAAGTGGAGAAATTTAAGCCGTATGCAAGTTCTAGTGAAATAAATCAACAAGAGTTTGTTACCTTAAAGCAACGTTTGATTGTATAATTTTGATGATACTAGATTGGAAAAAAAACAAATTGTCTCATGTTTAGTTTACAAATTTTCTTGGTGACTAGACAAAAATTGGACTAATGGGCTGAAAAAAAACTTAGATTTTGTTCCATCTATATTATGATACAAAAATGAAATTTACTAGATAAAAACATAAAATATTTTATATTTTCAAAAATACCCTCCATATTATAATATTGAGTTAATTAATATTATTTTTATTGAATATTATAAAAATTTATTTATTTTATAATATAAATAATTAATTTTTTAATATAAATTTTATATTTAATACTATATAAATCAAACATAGTATAATAATCTTATACTATCTGATCCATTCATATCTAATTTTCTTCATTCAATTTAATCCTTACATGTTTTGCACTATCACCTATGAATATTCCATTGATATGAAAAGTTGTTAATGTTAATTGAGTCGTCGGTTCTCCAAAGGCTCAAGGATTTACTAAGCCCATATCTTACCTTTAGCTCTATTTGTCTAGAAAAAGGTGCTGAATTCGTTTGTATATTTCCTCAACTTGGTGTTTGTAATTTCCGGATATATCAATAAACGCATTTTATTCTTTATTTAGTCTTGCTTTCAACAAAGTGGGTACAAAGAAGATGAATTGAGATGGTAGAGATAATNTATATTTAATACTATATAAATCAAACATAGTATAATAATCTTATACTATCTGATCCATTCATATCTAATTTTCTTCATTCAATTTAATCCTTACATGTTTTGCACTATCACCTATGAATATTCCATTGATATGAAAAGTTGTTAATGTTAATTGAGTCGTCGGTTCTCCAAAGGCTCAAGGATTTACTAAGCCCATATCTTACCTTTAGCTCTATTTGTCTAGAAAAAGGTGCTGAATTCGTTTGTATATTTCCTCAACTTGGTGTTTGTAATTTCCGGATATATCAATAAACGCATTTTATTCTTTATTTAGTCTTGCTTTCAACAAAGTGGGTACAAAGAAGATGAATTGAGATGGTAGAGATAATACCTTCATATACTCTATTTTACCATTATAGTTGTTACGTATAATAAAATTGCATTAACAGCATAATTACTCCATTATATAGGACTTTTTGACTTGGTTCTACCGTAGGAAACATACATCAGAAACCATATTAATTCATATTTCATTCTCCTAAAGTGTAAGACGGGTCAGGTCAAGTATCAGGTTCTTCATGATCTTTATAGGATAGGTTTCATGTATCAAACAATTTTTTTTTTTGGCTCTGGGAATGTTATAGGATATATAGTTTCTTCTGGCATTTATAAAACCTATTCTAAACCTACCTTGATTGTATCTTTAGAACCAACAAGTTACATAATAATGTTACTTTTTCCAATTTTCGCATTAATATTTTCTATTTACAATAATTAACAACTTCCTGAGTATAAGACAATTATAATGCTAAATTATTTAAACTATATTAAATCAATTTATTAAATTCTTTTGGTGTCCTAGCATGGATCCCGTTCTCATATCTCTACTCATAACTTGAAGCAAATAGTGTCAGGTAGTAGAATCTCATATATCATGCTATTCTATAAGAGAATTCTCATGTATTTTGTCTGTGTTCAACCTCCGCTATCGAGAGGAAGAAGGTGAAAAAGGGTTTTCTTTTCATCTACGATTGAAAAATAGGGTCCCGCAAACGTCCTAAATTCAGACACATGAGAGCTTGGATTGAAATTCAATAGTCGGATATGTACTTTAACTCCAACATTTCAACTTAATAGAGATACTAAAACATCCCGAGGAGTCAAGTTTCAGGCAATCGTTCAAGAGTGAAGGTAGGGTTTCGAAGATAGGTTTCGTTTCATGCATGTGGATCTCTTCCATTATGGATTTCTTTGATCTTGAAGTCAGAGCTTCAAGGTGTAACACTTTCAGCCCTGAAGACATGAAATAAAGGGTACCACAAACTTGAAGTGACAGGGAGCACAGAACACCAAATACCATATGCATGTTCTTATTAAATGCAATCAGAGAGCACATCCGGAGTGGAAAATTCGGAATTGAAAAAGGAAAATACAAATCCCAAAGCATGGACTATGGGAGAAACAAAAGAATGACCATAGGAAAATACAAAAGCATGGACTATGATTATGTATGACTATAGGTGAACTCTTCTCATGGAGAGTTCTCAAAGAATGACTAGCAAATAAAAGATATTGTTTTATTCCTTGCTCTTCTATGACTGTTACCCTCCGCAAGTCGTTACAACCAGCCACAAATGTCGAATGCTTTACCATCTGTTAAACACTCGAGAAGCCGTCTATAACCACCATATAAAAGGAGGAGCAAATAGTAGATATACTAAGAGGTTACCAGATACAACAAGCCCTAGTACAATGTTCTGCTCAACAAGAAAGACCGCTAACTTTAATAGAGTTTACATAACTTTGGCGGATAAAGAAAAAGGCCCAAGCGTTTAGCTGTAGGACAACGCAAAAGTCAGATTACACCTGGTGGCTCTATTGCTTGCTTCTACTGCTACCTCATTGTCTTTATTCCCATCCAATGGAACCTAAAAGCTTACCTTGGTAGTTCTCCTAGCGGTTTTTGTACTTGGAAGTCCTATAGGAAAAATTGCACTATAAAGAAATGAGCAACCACCACTTAATTAGATTAGAGTGCAATATTTTTATTATTGCACATAAACAAGCAAGGTCAAATAAGTTTTCAACCATACTTATTGTTATACGTGAACAATAATATACAATGCAAACATTACATACGATCTTCCAACAACCGTGAAGTTTAGGGTATAAGGGCCGAAATCCCCCCACCCTCGAACCTTAGATTAGAGATTCAATCACCAACATCAATGTCATCCAACGTCATCTGCAACTTCTCCCAAGAAGTCCACAAACCCAAAACAGTAGAGTGAAACTCTGGGCATTGTCAAACTTGCGACAATCCCTATATCACTTAATTGGTGAATGGTAAACTCCTTTTAAGTAAATTCTCTCCGTCTATTGCATATCAAAATAGCCTTTGATAATGCAGGGATAAATCATGCTATACACAATTTATTTTAATTTAGCCGAGTGTGTTTAGTGTTTCATCTTTATCCATCAATCAATATAATGTAGTTCAATAGCAATCCATATAATGTCAAAAGCATAGGCACTCCCATTGCATCACTCAAGCACCACAATTATACAAGAGCATCAATAATGTACTTAAAATATCATAGTATCCATTGTAGAAGTATTCTAGCCCAACGAATTGATTTCGTGGAATGCAATATTATGGCCCAAGAATGACCATAAATGTCGTATGAGAAGAAGAGGATTTAGTACTAATAGAATATTTCTATGCTTGGGTATAGTAATGGGTAAGGTTGTCAAGTAATTGAATTAATGATATCAGATTCACGGAGGTTTAAAGGAACTTATAATAAGCAAAAGGTAAATTACAACACAAGAGATTTACATTTGATATAAAGTTTAAATTAGGGATCCATGTTTTTGAAGTGAGTCAACTAAGGGTTTTCGCTATCGAAGCATTATAACAGTGTTATCCTTGGCTTACGAGGCACATTAGCAGTACACTCAGTTAATAACTTGGAATCTTTTAAAAATATAGACATGACATGGCATGTGTTGATGTGGAAAAAAAAAAAAAAAGAAAGCCTAACCCAAAATAAACATAACCCACCCTACAAAAGGAACAACAACACATTAGAAGGCAAATCACAATAAAAAACCTTAAATCCCAAATATTAGGACAAACCCTAATGCAAAGAAGCCATAATCAAGAACCTACTTGAATCTGTAATCATAAGTTTTCACATCTCTATTGATTTTTACTTGATTTTCATTTCATATTGGTTAATTTTGCATGTCTCCTTTCTTGTTTTATTTGCTTCCGTTCCATTAAAGAATTGATGTTGTAGGATGATTCCATATTGAAGAATGATTTCCACTTTGAGCAATCTTTAAGTCTTTTTCTCTTTTATTTGCCTTTAGTTCATCGAGGAATTTTTGTTTTTATAATTGGTTTGTTGGTTGGGGTTCAAAACTTTGGCCAATTTTTCCATTGGAAACATCTAGTAGCTTGGTATAAAACTTATGTATAATGAAATATGTATGAAGATTACTTGCCATCATGTACAAAGATTGTTCATAATTTTTTAGTAGTGTGTATATTATAATTCATTAGCTTCTTATAAAAACAAGTGTTTATCTTAAGTTCTTGTTTCCATTATTTTTATTATTATTTTTCATTTCTTGATTTTTTGAAGGTTTGCAAAACGAAAATTTTGAAGCATCAATATTAGATGATGAACAAATTGCTAGCTAAAAGAAAGGTAGGTAAGAGTTGTGCAACCCCTAATGCTATGCACATCATCGTCCTTTGTAAACTCCATACCTCTTATTCCAAGCTCTATCTTTAGCAACCCAAGAAACTAAGTCTAGTTATCCTCGTTCTCTACCAATACCATAGCCTATGCAATTAGAAACATTCCATTGTCAATAACCCTTCTAACTGCATAGAAGAATTGGCCTTTACACAACCTGGTCAGGAAGCAACCATCAACACTAATCACATGATGACAACTTGTTGAGAACCCTCTCCTACATGTGTCGATACAAATGTACATGCATTTAAACTCGGATTTTGCATCCCCTACCTATTAATCTACTTCAAGGATGACATCATATTACTCTTCCTCAACTCTCCCATAAATTTTCATGCTCTTTTCTATAATCACATTCAAGCTACACTAATATTCTCTCTCAAATCCTTTAGCTCTTACTCCAACTTATATTTAAACTAAGTCGCCTCTTCACTAACTAATTCAACTCCCCCTGTCTCATTCTAAGTGATAATTTAATCATTTCCCTAATCTCTTCTGCCAACCATTTTGATATAGCCCTCCCTCCTATTAGTGTATACCTGTTGGTACTTTTGTCTCTCTTTGTATACCTTCACTTGAAACTTGTCTATTGTTTTGTTTATTGATGCAGTTATATTCTAAGGATAACCAAAGACAACTTTTGTCCTTATATTTAATTCTAACAAATTTTTCGTTGTTCTTTTGGATTTAGCTGTACACGGATCTAAAATGGACAGTCGAATCATAGCATCCCTAAACTGTTAGACATCATTAAAAACCATTGATACAGAAAACATAGGGAATCTCTTAGTTGCATCAAAATGGGGATAGTTATGATGCTTTTTCTTTCTCATACCACTTTGTAGCTAATCATCATGCTTTTCCCCATAATTACGGCTTTCCAACTCCCTTTGTTCATCAAGATCATCATTCATGTTAGCATATGTAAGCCTTACAATCAGGTATATGGAATCGATATATAAAATTTAAGGCGATAAGGTAAATTATTCGATTAAGTCCAACTTTTACAATGAAGTTAGGAATACTAATAAAAATGATCCTGTAAATTTGAATTTAAGAAAATAAATAATTAAATATTATAATATTAATTTTTTATGTATATTATCCGTTATTTATCGAAAACGTGTAAAACGAGTTTTGATAATTAATAAATCAATAGAGATAAATTATATACACACTAAAGTCATAAAATAATATTAATAATATTTATGAGTATTTATTTGTGCCATATATATATATTTACGTGTAAGTAAAAATACCTGAAATTATTTAAAATACCTAAGATATGCTAAAATTATACTAAATAATTAAGAAAAATCAAGAAAATTATTAGAAAATGTGGAATGGTCTGGAAATGAGGCGTGGCATGCTAAGAGGTGAAGAAAATAAATCAACCAATCAAAATTATCTAACTAAAAGGTAAAGAAATAAGGAGATAAGGGACAAATGGTAACAGTTAATCCACTAACCTACCTAAACTACTCTATAAATTAGCAGACACTCATCTAGAATTTAGTTTGGTCAGTTTAGAACTTAGAAAAAAAATAGGGAGAGAAGAGAAGAGAAGAGAGGAAAGAATATTTTTATCACAAATTAGCAAATTATAATGCAAATAGAGCATATGAGGAGATCTTGCACTTGACAACCACCTAGAACACAATGGCCACCACCACCTCACCTTAGAGTTACCAACACCCTTGAAGCCACCACTAAAGGTTTGAAGCCAATCAAATAGATGAGTCCAATGTTCATTCTAATTTTGTTTAATTTAATAAAAATATCAAATATATCTGGAAAATTATGAAATTGGCTATTTTAAGGTATTTTTGTATGTAGCTTTAGGGAAAAATGTCAATTTGATAAAATTAGATCTTGGAATATACAATGCTTAAGAAACTTCCAAACTTAAGCTAGTTTTCAATTTTGATTTTAATGACCTTAATAACATACTTTTGATTTTAAAATTTTTGTGCAAACTATTTAGAGTATTGATGACAGTGCTATGAAGAGATTTTTCTAAAATTTTTCTTAATTTTCAGGGCTTAAGATTATAGAAAAAAATGTTCATTTTAAGTTAATTTTGTGATTTAGAGTTAATTTGGTATAAATACTGATTTAGTACATAATTAGGTATCTTAGGATTTTAGTTACTGATGTAGGATGATATTTGTGGTGTTTGAGGTGTTAGATGTATATATTATGTGTAAATGAGTAATATGTGAAATTGGAAATTAAATGAGTATGAAATATTAGGTAGAAATTAATGGTATTATAATATTAGGAATATATTAAAATTTGGTTTAAAAATTAAATCCAGAAAAATATGTGAAAAATATAAGTTATTTTCACATCAAGAACAAATTCCGTAGTTAAATTAGAAATAGAATATATTATATCGACCAAAATATTAATTAAGGGCTAGATAGGAGATTTGGGATATCCAAGTATAATGTGGTTAATTTCACATAAAGGTTAAGCACAAGTTCCTAAGGTTTATATATAAAATCTGTAATAAAAAACTGAATTAGAACCTAAATTGGAAACTAATTCAGGAACTAAATCTAACCTATAATTGATTGGTAATAAGTGATATATATATAACTTGGATAATAGAGTAAAAATTATAATTTAAAGCCTATATGTCCTAAGGATATAAATACTAAAAGAGTATTTATATTATAAGACAAGTGGCAACAAGTTGAAAACAAGTTGAACCTGCAATAAGTAAAGTGAGCAAATTAAGAATTTTAGATAAGTTAGGATCAATATATTGCCGTATTTTGGAGTACTATATTAAAATACTCAAAGGCTTAGCATTATGTTATTTAGGCTTGTAGATAGATGTTTGTCTACATGCTTGTGTGTCTTTAGTTATTGAATTATATTCTGATGCTTTGTCGTGTTGAATTGTTGTGAATGATGTGGAGTGAAATTGCTTGATCACCCTATAATGAGTTTAACCATATATGATCTAATACCTTAATTAAACATGCATTGCAATCCTTTAGAAGACAATTAGGATTCTTTGACCAAATACCAACACCTTTGAAAAAGATAGCATTGGATAGCAAAATGGTCTATTTTTCATCCTTAGTTGAACTAAGTGATAGGAGGGAAGTTCGCAATAAGAAAGAGAGCAATGGTTTAGAGGATAGTCTTATGGGAAGCGGTGAAATTTCTCTAATTTCATAAAAGACCGAACTATATTATGTGATTGCATTTAATTTAAATTGAAAACCATATTTGTGTTTGTTATGTTAGTCTTACGTCTCCATCCTGACTTACTAAGCTATTAGTTCCTCATACCTTTATAGATTTTCCTGTAGATGACAATTAATATACTACGTTATAATTATCTAGAGGTTAGTACTCTTTTGAAGAACTTTGGGGAAGTGAGGATAAACTGGAAGATCAATAGTGTCTTAAGAGTTTTCATGTAATGTTAGTTGTTTAAACTATTTTGTTATGTAGATATTTCCTAGAACCATAAGATAATATAAATACATATATATATGTAAATATGACCTAAATTTTATATTTCTATATATTATTTTATTGATAATCTTGTATGAATTGTTTACTTCAAAGTGAGGAGTCATGGATACTTTATATAAATTGTATTTACAATAGTGATTATGAGATCAGTTACAATTATAAGTTGGTTTACAAGGCGAAACTATTACAACTTTACCACTTCGGGACGTAATAGCATAATCTATAGAATCATCATCAACATCTTCCACTAGCTCGATATGCCTTGCTTCATCCTAATGTTCTATAATCAATGCCCCCTTCATCACCATCGTATACCCCTCTCCTACCCCCAGCAACCCCCCACCCTACAGTCTACTTTATCACTATCACTCTAGTCCACAACACTCCATTCCAACATAGGGTTATACACAATATCTTCATTTGTGACCACATCATAATCGGTTTCTTCAGGTACAAAAGCCACAATATTCTTAGTTAGAGAATTGTGCTCAACAAAAATCTCAATAACTGCTCCATGTAGGAAGTGGTATACAAAGGTGGCAAGACTCAGGTTGTCATGGATTAGTATATACGACCAAAGGTCTTGCGTGGATTTGTAGAATATCGTCTCCACATTAGCCCAATCTAATCTATACTATAGGTCCTGGATAAAATCAGTATACACCGTTTGGTTAATGTGGGCATATACCATAAAAAGCATACCACCTACATATGTAAGGCATGTATGATTGATAATGAAATATCCTCCATGGTTCACTACAACATAAACTTTATTTTCCACTACGTCATAACCCGAAACAAAACATCAAAGGTTTACTTATTCTTCATATTCAAATGATGAAATTTATATCGTAGCATCTTTAAATGAAATTTTATGTATAATCTAAATAAAATATTTTAGACCTAAATATATACTTAAAATTTATAAATTATTGTTTCAATCTATATTTTGATCTCATCATCATACCACAAACTGTGGTTTATGGGCTTGTTTTTGGGCTGTGAAAGATGAAAAATTTTGGATGTCATGGCAAGGTTTTTAAATACACTTCACGTCTATATATGTGTATTGAATCTATCATCTAATGATATAAAATGAGGAAAATTATGTGTGTATTGAAAATATTATAACATAGAGTAATAAATATTAGTTTTTCCTTATTTTATGTATTCTTAATATAAAGTTTTTAATTATCGAGTTTGCTAGTCCCACTAAATCAATCAAGAGGGGAGAGAGGGTAAATTGATTACTTATAAAAATACAAACTTTTCAAACTTTGTTCTCGTTTGACTATTTTATATAATGGCTTAAGGTTTATCAGTTAATACACAAACAAAATAAAATTTACATAAATCAAATAGAGAAAGGGTAAAGATGATCAGGTACAAATTTTATAGTGGTTCTCTCTTTGTGCCTACATTCACTCTTCTAGCTCTACCATTGGGGATTCGGTTTTTCATACCAGTAATTTCACTAAAGTATAAATACAACCATCAAATACTACAATTAATACTGCTCTATTCTTAACTTCTACACAAGTGAACCCCCTTTACTAACAAGTACAATTAAATTGAGAAATAAAGAACAAAATATATAATATGTCCTCTAAATTCAGCAAGTGTAAGAATGTATTAGCTCAATTAAGTTGCAGGCTGTGCTTGTTTTCCCAATTGCTTGTTGTTGTATATGAGATTGTTTGCTTCATTTAAAAAATAATGATAATAAATAAGAGATGCAATGGTTATCCACCTTTGTGAGTTTTCTTCATAAGATCTTCAATTAGTTCGAATTTGAAAAGTACATAAGCTTGCTTCAATTTCTCCACATCCTCTATATAATATTTTCTATTATTCCTTATATTTTGATTCTTTATGTAATCTTCGGAAATTTACTTATGGAGTTCTTTACTTAAATAACTTGTTTTTGGACTTTATCTTGATTTAAATGCTCCTTAAAAGGTGGAACAAATTAAACACATCACCGAAATACATTTTATAAGTGGAATTAAGTCTTAACCTGCAAAACAAACATGAAATGTAGTAAGGTTTTAAGTCTCATTATGTTTCTATAAACTTGTTGTACTCTCTAGAATACTTCTAAATTAGCTTTTAAGTCTTCTAAACTCTTTTGTCTACGTTTTATGCTTCTTATGCTTTTGTGTTTTTTATTTTATTTCAATCTATCTTCATTCCACTATCTTGGTGAGTGCTTTATTACTGTGATTGCAAAATTTTCTAGATTAAGTGGTTGAAATTGTAATTCTAATTTACTCCATAGAAAAGCTACTTGAATAATATATGGTTAACTCCCAATATACAATGATGCAATCATAAAAAGCAACAAACTGCAAACAAAATATATAAGTAGAAAATAGAGAAAAGCAAGAAATAAAGGAAAAAAAAAACTCAATAATTAAGATGAAAATCATTAATAATAAATATTGTTTTATTATATGATTATTCATGGAATAAAGGGAGGGAGGAAGAGAGAAGTTTGTGGACCATGCAATTTTTATATGGAGAGTGATATTAGTAGAGGGTATATCTTAATCTCAAGTCTGCTGCATGCATCAAATGAAAAGATAATAGTAGCTGAAGAGAATTATTTATATTTATATTTATATCTAATATTAGTAATACTGGTACTAGATAATAAGGTAAATAAAGTATGCATAAATAATTAAATATGACAACATTGTCAATAAAAATTAAATATTAAAAAAAAAAAGAATACTCATATGCAATTTAGCAGTTATTTTACACAATATTAATTTATTTGATCATACAAACACTAGCAAAATAGGATTAGCAAACTAATTTAATAATATAGTCATCATTTATAAAAAGGTATTTTTTTAATTTTTAAATACTTGACTCTCAAATTTTAAAAGTTTATCACATATAATGTGAGTATATACATAATATAATATACTAATAGACACGTAACCACGTCACATGTGCTTAAAAGTAAAAAATAAAAACATTTCCCATCGCAAGTGTTGTTTTCATACATCTTCTCATAAAATTGTATACTCTCATGTATGAGTAGAAAAAGTAAAATGTATAAAGCTTATACTTCAATTATAAACCTTTATAATTTTCTAAAATAAAATTAATTTTTAATTAGGTAAGTACCTATAGTCCAAATCCATTATAAACCTTCATAATTTTCTAAAATTAAACTAACTTTTGATTAGATAAGAACCTAGCCTATGATAAATAGTAAATAACTAAATGACTTAATTTCATATAATAGGTTTATCATTAATTCATGCCTAAAGTTATACACTAACTCCATATAACTAATATACCTTGTTTTTCATGCATTACCGATAAGAAAGTTATTCATATCTAGAATTACACATGAAACACATCATTAATTCAAGATAGCAAAAAAACAAATGATATATAATAACCTCATTAATGCATGAACCATTCATTCATGACAACTTAAAAGTAATATCCTTATAGCAAAATGGAGAAAAAGAGGAAAATTTGCTATTTGACAAAATATCCATTAGTTTGCCGTATTGATCTTTGACAATATTATAAAGATGACTCCAATGTCATCATTGGATACTTCCATAAGAAGGTTGTTGTAAGATATTAGGTGAGAAAGAAGGAGAGGAGCAAAAATTGAGTCAGAGCTTTGGGTTATTTATTTTCAATGTGAAAAAATTAATAGATTCTTTGAGAACAAGTTTAGGACTAATATAATGGGCATGGCTTAAGATAGACATTTAATTTGAAATCTTATATTCAATCAAAATATTATTTCTTGATTTTATTTGATTATGAAGACAAGTGCTAAAAAAAAAATTTTTAAAATGTTATAATAATTTTGTGCGTTGCTTGCTTTTTCAAGTTTATTCTATAATTATGTTTTTATAACTTTAATATCTTAACTATTATCATAATTTATTGTGTAAGATAATAACAAAAATGTAATGAAATCAATTCGAAAATGGCAAATGTTGAGGGAATGCTGGTTACAAAATTTATTACAAAGTAAATTCCCTCTCTTAGCATTCACGCTAGCCTATCTAAACTTTAGATGAAAAAAACTTGTTTTTCTACTAGTTACTAAAAGTTTTGTAAAAACTAATTACATTTTAGATTTGTAAGAAGAAGAATAAGAAAAGAACCAACTTCTAACAAATATAAAGAAAAACAGTCTAATGTAATATTTCATGGTAATTTCTTTTTTAAAAAAGTAGAAAATTTACCTAAAATTCACTTATCAATTAAAACCCACTTAAATAATGCATTTTTCCTTTTTTTCTTAAAAATAAACAACTTTTATTTTCTATATAAACTTATATAATTATAATCTCTAAATCTTCAACAATAATTAAGAATTAGAGCATTGCTTATTGAGGCTGCACTTGCAATTAAACTTCTATATTTGACCAACAATTGTTATTATCACAGCAACTGCAAAAGATTTCAAATTAAAGATAAAATTACCCTATAGATAAAAATAAGAATAAGTTTGTGTGATTAAAAAAGAAAGCAGCAAATTTCAAAAAAAAAAATATGTAACCAGAAAACTTGAGAAAAAAAAAAGCAACAAAAAAAATAAAATTTAACTAAGATTCACTTATCAATTAAAATTTACTTGAATAATGCATTTTCCCTTTTTTCCTTAGAAAGTAAACAACTTTTATTTTCTATATAAATTTATTTAATCTCTGCATCTTCAGCAATAACTAAGAAATAGAGCATCACTTATTGTAGTTATAATTATAATTGAACATCTATATTTAACCAATAATTGTTCTCATCACTATAACTACAAAAGATTCCAAATTAAAGATCAAATATCAATGAAAATGAAAATAATTTTGTGAGAGTAAAATAAAGAAAATATCAAAGAATGCAATAAAAAGAAAGTAGCAAACTACATACAAAAGATATAAGAAGAAAAAAGAAAAAGAAACAAATGGTAAACAAAATATGTAAGTAGAAAACAAAAAACTGAAAAGAAAAAAAAAATACACTAATTAAGATGAAAATAACTTGATATTTTGGATGATACAACTTTTTTTGTCTAATGATGTTATTAGAGAATATATGTTGCTCTCAATTCTACTCACGTGTGCTTTTAGCCTTTAATTTTAATTAAATGAAAATCCATTGTTGCTTAAGAGAATCGTGCATTATGAAGATAATAGGTGACTTCATATTTTTTATTTTATTAAAACACTAACATGTAATACGATTTCTGATAAAGCAATAATATATTATAGATATATGGAATATTTCGCTTGTTAGTATATTGTACATAAGCTAACATAATCTTGTATATGCTTTCACATATCTTCTCAAATAGCTACCGATCTCTTTTATATATTAAGGAATCTAAAATGGCCTATAATAAGGACCGAATGATACTTTTCCAACAAAGTGGGAATAAAAGATGAATCAGGCACTAAAAATAATCTCTACTAAAAAGGATAACAACTCATTCTTCTAGATAATTCAACAATAATATGCTTGAAACTATCTAGAGACTGATATTCTTCCTTCAACTTATCAATAAAAGAGAATTGTATCATTAAAAGTCCATTCATCGTAGACTTATGTTACTTGAATAAAGCATTAGCAACAATTTTCTCTGATCTTGACTTATATACTAAGTATAGTCATGTCCTAACAACTTGGTTAAGTATTTCTGTTGCTTTGGAGTTTATGTCACTTGATAACTCTTTGATATTTCTATGATTTATCTTGTCACAAAATAACACCCCAACAAGTACTGCCTCCATTTTCTTGTTGCTACTACAATGGCATGCAATTCTCAAATGTCTTACATAAATATTGTAGTAGTTTCTTGCTAAAGTAGGCTATGAGTCTATTGTCTTGAAGTAAAACAACCCCAACACTACTACCACAAGCTTTCTCTAGTAGAAGTTGCTTAGAAAAATTTGGAAGAGATAATATAGGAGCTTAAGGCCTTTTTCAGTTGATTGAATGCTTATGTTGCATTATCACTTAACTGAAACTGATCTCTCTTAAACAAATCTATTAAAGGAGCTACAACATGGGTATACCCTTAAATGAAACATTTGTAATATCCTAATAACCCTAAAAATGACCTTAATTGCTTTGTATAGGTTACAAGAGTTGTTACGCCCTGAAGGGTATGGAGTCGCAATAGTATCACCTTATGAACAATTCTAAGATACAAGCTAACCTCACAACTATTATTATAGACCTAGTTTACTTAAGGTAAATCCAACTTAACCATTTAAAGTGTTTAATTCTATATCTTCTTATTATAGACTCATGGTAAAATCTTTAAAAATCATTGTAGAAAAACGACTTTGTAACTAAATCTTTCCAAAAGAATCGAGTTTTTGTTGGTGACACTTAGTAAAAAATTTTTAAGTTGACAAGTATTACAAAATTATATTAGCATAGAAAAATAACAAGTTTAAGACAAAGAGTGTAGAAGTGCAAAGGTTTATATACTCAAAAATCAAAATACATAACAATTGAGGAAAACTAAAAGCCACTTACAGAGACCCTATTAATTTTCTCAAAGAGTTAGAAAAATTAACATTCAGAATAAAGTTAGCTATTTCTTCTTGATCCCTACACCCCAACCCCGTATTCAAGACTTTTGGGGTGTGCTTGTAAATCTACCTTAAACTTACAAAACAACTATAAGGAAATAAAAGACAACTTACTCAGTAAGTAGGACGGAGACAAACATATGTATCTAGCATATCATAAGTAAGGTTTTCAATCAAGTTAGTTAAATACAATACAATACATACATAAGCAAATGCAATACTATGATATTATCTAATCTATCATGAGATTAGAAAAATTATACCCTCTCTAATCCAAGTTGAGGGGGTTTGATGTTGTATACTCACAAATCGAAATCAAATTAAGGCTTGTACAATAGAAAATATGCTCCTTCCAAAACCACCTTCAAACAATGGCCTCTAAACTTATCATGACCCCCTTTCCTATTGCTTAGTTTGACCAAGGCTGAGAAAATGACCATTTCAACTGTCCTCAATAAAGGGGTCTGTGTTTGGCCTAATAATCATAGCCGTAACCCCTAATGGATTGTGATACATGTCAGGATAGAAGTTAAGCTAAGTTTGAATTAGTTCAATTTTGGGTGATCAACTAATTCAAATAATCCAAACAAAATAAAATTCACAAACAATCATAACATGGAGCCCAGCTCCTACAGTAATAGCAGCAAGGCAATACTTAAGCACATGTGTAGTAAATGTACAACCAACTAAATTACAACCACAAGTAAAAAATATACCAAAGCCTCCAAGTGTTATAAAATAATACTCTAAAATACTACAAAGCATTGATCTAACTTACCTTGATATAGTGTCACTTTATCTTTACTGGTCATGCATATCCTCATTAACAATTCCCTAAAATTTAATGCACAACTTTAGTTCTTATCCACCACATGAATTAAGAATTTATTTTCATTATTAGTTATGTTTTTAATTTGAGTCAAGGGAGCTCTCTAGTTATTTATCAAGTTTTTAATTAAGTGAAAAAAGTTCTAACCTAATTTCTGACTAAGGTTCTACCTACTATCCTAAATTAGGTTATTATTTAGAGAATTTCTAACTTACGTTCTAACTCTAGAAAGGGTGTAAAGTTCAAATATAACTCACTCTTTGACTTAGGTCTACTTTCTAATAGGGTTTCTGACCTAATGCCTACTTCTACTTTTTACTACTTAACATATAATTCAACTTATCCTAAGTTCCAAAACTTCAATAAACTTGCAAATACAGTATGTAACAACTCAATACTGCAACACATTTTCTACTTTATTTTAAATTCATTTAAACTCCTAGAATTTAGCCCATAAACTACTAAATACTCACTTAAACTTGAAAATCATCATCTTAAAACTCAAAATAACCTCCTTTAAGCTACTGTATGCGGATGGATATGGGTCATAAACATGATCTTGTAAAAGTTCATCAAGCTCTTTTTAGAAAATTAGAAAATGAAATTTTTCTAAAAAATCGAACAATTGAATTTTGAAAATCTAATCACATAACATCAAAATATAATATTTTAAGAGTATATTCATAAAATTTCAAGTTGAAACTACATTGATTGATTTTTTTAAAATATAATCGAAAATTAATGCATGAGATATTTTTGTTAAAGACCCTATATTAACACTAAAAATTTCGAAAATCCGGTTTAAGATTTGAATTTCTCATGCAAAAATGCTTACCAAAACCAAGTTTCAAAATTTTTGGAGTTTATTTGCTATTTTTCCTAAAATTTAGTTAAAAACGAAGAATATCGACAACTTACTACAATTTAGTACTCTGGCCACCATGGAGGGGAGGAGGTTTGTCGGCCAAGCATGAAGGGTGCCACTCTTTCAAACAGTTCCCAAGTTGTGATTATATTCAAGTTCTTGCCAATACCCTTAATATACCCAATTTCTTTGTTAAACTTTTTTCCCTATTTATACACCCTCAAGCTCTCTCTCTATATTTTTCTAAGCTCTTAAAGGTTCCAAAATTTCAAAAAGAATGCAGGTTGTGGTTTTATAGAGAGGCTTGGGGTGGTTTTATTTTTTTTCTCCATTATGCAAGTGTAAACTTTACTTGATTAAGTGTCCTTAAAGTGTTTTCTCAAATCCTATCTTCACTCTAGCTACTTTCTTGTATTCTCATGCCAATAGATAGATTTTCCTGGTTGTTTGTCCATTTTTTTATAATTTTTCCTTGTTTTATTTCATCAATTTAGTGAATTTTACATATTTTCGAGTATTTTTAGTAATTACAGGTATTATATTTATATAATAATCATACCCAATGCATATAAATTTTTTTTACATATTATTTTACGCATATTAAAAATTTTATTACTTATATAATTTATCTTTAGGAATTCGTTAATTAACGGGGTTTTATTCGCACGTTTCTAATACGTATATAATAATATAGCAAATTTTCAATATTTCAACTATATTTTTAATATTTCATTATTTTTTGAATTTTTAGTCTACAGGGTTTCCTCAACTCATATTACTAAACTCTTCATAAATTTCTAGTATAATCAAGTTACCTTCTCAAATAACCTAAATTAATCATTTGGAACCTAGTCGCACAAGTATCAGGCTTACAATAGCCAATTAGTTACCAACTCAACATTAACTGGATCAGGTTGAACAGCTTCTCTATATAAAATGTGGTACAAGTAGTCTATAGTATCTCTTCTAAAAGAACACTTGATCTGTTTCAAATAAAAAGTATTGTCTTCTAATACCTGTAATACTTAAGAAAGATAACCTACAAGTGAAGCCATTTTCATACTATATACTAGGATGCCATCAAAGAATACAATAACAAATTTCTTTATGAATGGCTGAAATATTTTGTTTATAATTGCTTGAAAAGTAGTAGGGGCATTACAAAAACCGAATGGCATAATAAAAAATTCATTATGGTCTTCATAGGTTTTGAATGTAGTCTTCTCAACATCTTCTTAATACATTTGTATTTGGTGATATCTAGATTTAAGATCTAATTTTGAAAACACTATTATCCCAACCAATTCATCAATTATTAGAATTGGAAATTCATCTATGATGATGTCGACTAGTGCTTTATAGTTAATGTAAAATCTTGAACTTCCATCTTTCTTCTTGACTAAGAGAACTGGAGATGAAAATGGGCTATGACTATGCTGTATAATGCCCTATTGTAACATTTCATGTACTTGCTTTTCAATTTCATTCTTTTGGAAATGTGAATACCTATAGGGTTTTACATTAATTGGCAATGTAGCTCGTTTAAGGATAATACGGTGTTGGATATCTCCATTAGGTGGCAATGATGAAGGTTTCTAAAAGACTTTAGAGAATCTATCCAACACTTAATTAATTTAAGTGTTACTAGCAATTTCTATACAATTATCCTTCTTATTCACCTCTTGAGCCACAAGTTGGAAACGAGATATAATGGCATCTTGTTTTATCAGTTTGTGCAATTGATTATGTGAAATTAGGGTTGATGCTAATGATGTATCACCTAATAAAGTAACCCCAATTCCATTATTCATAAAGTTCATAGTGAGTTTACTGTAATCTATGGTAATAAGACCTAAACTTTGCAACTACTGTACCCTTAACACAATCTCTGCCCTTAAATCGGTAGTACATAACATGTTTTCGAAAATTCCATTCCTTGTATTAGCAGGGAAACATTAGTACACTACCCTTCACAAGTTAAACAACTTTCATTCCTTATCATCACTTGGAAACTTGAGGAATGAAAATCGTTAAATCCAAATGTTTGATCAATCTTTGTTACACAAAATTATGTATACTACCCAAATCTATATGAATTGATATTAATGTATTTTTTACCATTTCTTGAAATCTAATAGCATGCGGTACATTTAACCCAGATAGTGCATGATAGCTAATAGGTACAGAATTATCTATCATTTCTTTTTCTAAAACATGTTCATGCTCTACTATCTTATCATTATCCTCTGTGTCTTCATTAGATGGTAACAATAGAAACCATGACTTACATTTATGATTCTTGTGAAATTTCTGATCACAATTATAACACAACTCTTTTTCTCTTCTAACTTACATTTCTTGAAAGGTGAGTTTGCGAATAGGTGTTGCGGACCATGACTAAGAACAGACAAAGCGGTCACTAGATGGCTCTAAACTTGCAAAAAGGCCGGCCGAAAGGAATAATGGGGATTGGTGGAAAATTAGACGAATGCAAATAAAAAGATAAGGAAAACCTACGAATAGCTCTAATAGATATGACGCATTAATAGAACTTCCGAAGACTTACGGCACAATTCGATATGACGCATGAATTGGTCTGATGAAGTTACTCGTCACCTAACCTTACTTAAGGGTTGGGATAAGAGTGATGTTGTGAGTAAACAAATAGTGTTTACGTAAGAAAGAAAATACTCATGTATTAAGGATGATGATGCTTTACAGCTACAATTACAAGGGTATTTATACCCATAAGTTAGGTAAGTTAGGGCAACTTACTCAAAAGGGAAAAGATAAAAAAGGCATTTCCTAAGGAAATAATGTACAAGATATAAAAGGATAAAAATGAATATATAAGAAAACCAATCATTGATACAACAGATTCTACATATGATATTGTATACGTGGAGATGCTGTATTTGTGATGCCATTGGAGGATGTGGACAAAAAGTACAAACAGTTTGCTTGTCCGAGCAAAGGTAGCTTGATCAGTTCGGACTCTCTCTCGGCATCTTTGTAGGGGTGAGGCTAAGTAAGTAATTGGCCAGGCATGTGCAAAAATGAAGATGGGTTATTATCTTGACCTTCAGTTTCTTAGCACTTAACATGCTAGAGATAGGTAGTCACTCAACTTAATAGGCAAAATGGGTCAGTAAGGAGATATTCGGCCTCCACATGAGTCGGCTAAACTAAGAGGGTTCGTCTTGCCAATCCCTTTACTCCTCGAGCTCAACTGTAGATTAAAGGTCCGATAGCCTGATTTCCATCATTAGGGATGGTTTTCTTTAAAGAATTGGTGGAAACAAATGTTGTAGTTAATTGTTTTGTAGGAATTGTGATTGTTTTCAATACTGTGGAAAAAGATTTGTTTGCAAAATGATCGAAGTGTTTTGTCTCATACATTTTTGCCAATCAAATAGCATGCACTAATGAATTCAGTTTTACTATTTGAACATATCTTCAAATATTATTTTTAAGTCCAAAAACAAAACAACTCACTAAGAAACTTTGTGATAGATAAACTACTTAATTAGACAAATGTCATGCTCCGAAGTGGCAGAGCCGTAATAGTCCCGCTATGCAAATCATTCTAAAATAGAAGCTAACCATATAGCCACTATATTAAACCTAATTTACATAAGGTGTTTACGACTAATCTACTTTGAAGTAAATAGTTCATAAATTAAATATGTTATTTACTTATAAACTTGAGAAAAATACATACTTACATTGGAATAATCTAAGTATATTTACAAGATTTAACAACCTAACATAATTTACTAGAGAAATTTGTAAATTTATACTAAAAGCTTAGAAGATAAGTCTAAACTTGAGAGTGTATTCGATCTTCAGTTTATATCTTCACTTCCCCAAGATCCAATAGTTGTTAGTTTTAGAGTAATTATAGATTGCTTCCTCACTGGCACTTGCAACAACGTCTATAAAAATGTGAGCAACCACAGTTCAGTAAATTAAAATGGAGACTTAAAACTAAGTACTAAACATAAACAGAGTTATCAACCAAATTAATTACATCCAATGCATGTTCAAGCAAATGCCATCGCACAACGTCGTCTGGTCATTATGAGATTAGAGAAATTGCACCCGCTTTAATTTAGGTTGAAGAGTTTCCGTTAATTTTACAGCTCATAACCAAACTTAAACTTGTATGATGGAGACACTGTTTCTCCCGTGAGTACTTTCAAACCATTGATATCACCCTTACTATGACCTTCTTACCTGTCACTTAGTTCGATAAAAGATAAAAAAGGGACTAATTATGCTATCTAGCATTATTCCTTTCAAAGGGGTCAATATTTGATCAAAGAACCCTTGGTTTCCCCTAATGGGTTGCTATGCATGTCCGATTTAGAATTTCAAGTCATATATTTAATTAGATCCAATTTGAAGGGTTCAATCATTGCAACAATTCATACAAATACAATCTAAAGTAGCGAATTAGAATCATAGCATCAACTTAAAAACAAGCACATGTACGTAGTCTACTATTTAACAAGCACAATCAGCATAATTTCAAGCCTCTAAGTACTACAATTTAGTACTCTAAAATACAGTAACGTATTAATCCCAACTTACCTAGACTCCTCGCTTGTTCGCTCTAAGTGCGACTCGTACTGACCATTACCAAAAATCCCTACAATATAAATATTGTTTCAGTTTTCCATATAAATGCTATAGATTAATTTTATCCTATAATGCTTATTGATATCTTTGGTTTAGGATTTAATATATCCAATTATCTAGGTTTTCAAGTCTTTTATAATTAGTCTTGAATTAGGTTAAGTTCTGGTTTAATTTTCATATCGATTTCTAATTTAGGTTCTAATTCAGTTTATGAGTATGGTTTTATATGCAAACTTTAGAAACTTATTTTGAACTATAATGTGAAATTAATCACATTATTTTTAAGTATCTTAAATATTATACTTAACCCCTAACCAGTATTTTAATTTGTACGGTATACCCCAATATCCTAATTTAACTACAAAATTTATTCTCGATATGAGAAAATTTTATATTTTTCATATAACTACCTAAATTTAAGTTTCCTACTAGATTTATTACATATTTTTATTTTTATTAGAATATTAATTTTAACCTTATATTTTCCTATTCATTTATTTCTTATATTTACATATTATATATTATCACCTAATATGTACATAATATACATATGCAATAGTCCTATCACTTCAAATATCATCTCCTAACATCAATTAACATCTCAAAATATCTAAATTCATCCGAAATCAGATTTTACACATACTTATCCTAATTTACAAAATTAACTTAAAATTTACTATTTTTACCTATTAGATATTTACTATATAATACTCTAATAATTACATCTATTATCCTAAATGCTATAAATATTATACTTCATCAGATTTTAGCATCTTAAAACATATAATTATGCACTAAATCAGTAATTATTTATTTAATTACCTAATTAACCCAAAATTACCCATTTTATACATCATTTTAAAACCTAAAAATTATTTAAAATTTTCGAAAATTAATTTTTGAAAAAGAGCCTTGTGACACTGTTCTATATCACCTATTACACAAAAATTTTGAGTCTAAAACTACACTACTAAGTCTATTTATTTCTAATTCAAAACATGCTCAGTTTTGTATGATTTCTTAAGAACAGTGTATTTCTAAATATAAATTCATCAAAATAAATTTTTTTCCCTAAATCTAAATGCTAAAATATCCTAAAATAACAAGATTCATAATTTTTCAAATATTTTAAACAATTTAAGAAAAATCGAGAGGAAATTGGAACTTATCGAAGTTGGCTGCTCCAGCTACTAAGGCCTTGTCGACTAGCTTAGACACTATCACTACCGTATGGTAGTGGTGGTCATCCACTCTCAAGTTGCCATAGGGTGGTAGTTCCCTTTTAAAATCCTAATTGTACATATTTTTGTAATTTTTTTGCAATTAAATCCTAACCTTAAAATTTTCTATTCTCTTTAATTTTTCTACTCTCCCAACCAACCAAATGAGCTTCTAAAAAATTTTAGGGTATTTATAGAGCTAGTTTGATTTTTTTCTTCCAATTTTTACTTGACATTTGTTCCTTATTCTCTTCCAATTTACTTTTTGTTTGTCTTAATTTAATTAGTTGCTTTTATTTACTCATTTCCAAGTTGCCGCGCCTCAATTCTAGACGATTTCATAATTTTCTTTATTTTTATTTAATTATTCTTGCATTTTCTTTAATTAATTAATATTATTTTGGCATATTTCGCATATTTTAAGTAATTTCATGTATTTCTACCTACATGTAAATACATATATGGTATAAATAAATACTTCTAAATATTATTTAAGTTATTTTATGATTTTTAGTGTGCATATAATTTATCTCTATCGATTTGTTAATTATTGGAACACGTTTTACGTATTTCCGATAAATAACGAAAATTTTTCATAAAATTCAATATTATATTAATTAATAATTTTATTACTTATTTTCCTAACTTCAAACTTACGGGACCACTTTTATTAATAATCTTATCTTCATCGTAAAATTTGGACTAAATCGAGCAATTTGCTCAATCGCCCCAAATTCTACGAACCGAACTCCGAGTAGCTGATTACGGGACTTACAACAAACTTTCAAATTCAATTTAATATTCTGCTACTAATTTTTTCTATTTCAATTTTGCAAGAGCTATTCTATTAGGCTAAAGCATAACTCAATGTCTTAATGGATTCTTGCTAGGTAGACAAGAGCCTATTGTTGTATGTCCATTTATACGACTGTAAAACTACTTCCTCTATTGCAAATGATGCAATAGTGGCTCTTTATTCCTCAAGTACGTTATGAAATTCAAAAGTTGTTGTACCTTAAAGATCCATCCCATTAAATCTACTCCTGTAAATCTTAGAATCTTTAGCTTTATTCCTTTGAGTAAATTATTTGCTAAAGCCCCATTATTATAACCAGAAAATGGTGAATCCTATTAACATCTAATGCATCTTTATTTTGTTATGGATTTTGATTCATCACATTAGAAACCTCCAAATTCCCCACTAGATCTACCAAAGATCTAATTTAAGTATTAATGGCTGCTACCAAATTCTTTAGTAATTGCTAAAGTGTTAGAAACATTGCCTTAAATGTTTCTATATCAGAATTTGGGGAAAAAGCCTTAGATCTAGCCATGGAGAGTGAGAACACCAAATTGTTAAGCTTCTTTATCTATTTTCTAAGCCTAGTTCCATATCTCTTGATCCTAAATAATTCTTTAAGGTTATTTTGTAAACACTTCACACTTTCTCTCTTTTTTTCCTTTTGAAGGTTCTCTAAAACCCTAATCTATGTCTCTCTTTTTCTCTCATGTTTCACTCTCAATTCAATTATTAATTTGATGATTTTGTATAATAACGCTTGATCTTACTATGTTTACGAGGTAATTTCTTGGTAAAGGAAGGATGAGAAAGGTGTAAGAACATATGCTACTTCAATTGAGCCTTACTCCAAAAGATCTGTAATTTTCCTCACAAAATCTCGATACTTCTACCAATAAGAATACAACAGGCGCTGGGGGGGATGGGGTAGTGGTGTTGTGGTGTATGGAGCAACAACATTATAACTTGGAGGAAGAAGAATTTGACTTTGGTCTATCCCGTTGAAAAACTAATGTCTATGCCATTAGACTATAATTAAGATATGATATTAAAAATAATAATAAAAAGTAAAGATTACCTTAGTTGTTCATATGTGTGTGTATGTGAGTGAGAGAGAGAGAGAGAGAGAGAGAGAGAGATTTGGTAGGAAAACTGGGATTGTTTGAAGTAGATTGTGGACAAGGTAACTTTATATGGAGATTGATGTTATTAGAGCATGTGATGTAGAAGAGCGAAAGTGAAAAATAATAGTACCATGGAAAACTTAGAAATTTATTATGAAGACATAATCAAAACAATAAATGTAGTGAGAATGCTATGAATCACTAAGAAATAAATAAAATTTTTTTTAAAGATATAGCTCACGCTATCAAGTTTATTATTTAATAATAAACCATATGGGCTTATATGTATTATTAATAATAATTACGTAATAAAGCTATTATATTATATAAAGTCCAAATAAAGTGATCTGATGTGCTTAGAAGACTTTAGTGCACTAAATTAAGCATAGGTAAGTATATGTAGAGACTAAAATTCAAATTTTGGTAATATCTATATCTATTGTTAAAAAATAAATGATTGAAATAGTATGTTATGAATGAAGCCTCTCCTATAAATAAGGTTGTAAACGAGCTGAGCCAAGACAAGCTTTTAAAGGCTTGGGCTCAGCTCGTTTAAAAATTATCAAGCTCTAAGCTCGACTCTTTTAAATAAATGAGCCTTATCTTAAGCTTAAACTCGACTCATTTATTAATCAAGTTTAAGCTGAGCTAAGCCTAAAGTGAGTCAATCTTGAGCCTACTCGCAAGACTAAGTATAAAAAATTAAGAAATATATAAATAAATAAATCAACGAATAGTGAACAAGGACTATATTGTTCTATAACATATTATATATTTATATATTATATAGATATAGTTTTTGAATTTTAATGATATATAATACATAATATTTGTAATATATATAATTAGTAAACCTACTTACGAGCTAAATGAGCCGATTTGCAAGCTTAAGTGAATAGGTTGATAAGTTTGAATTGAGGCTCAAGCTTAGCTCATTTAAATAAGCAGGCTTCGTATTAAGCTCAAGCTTAGCTTGTTTACTAATCGAGTTCGAGTAGTTTACGAGTAACTTGGCTTATTTGCAACCTTACCTATAGAAATCATTCATTTAAATAAGCAAAAAGGGTTATGCACATACGAATCATACGGATATTAGCTGGCCAAAGGAATGTTGATATTTGGCCAATTTACATACACAACCACGATGATAAATATGTGATTATTATTCAGTGTTCCTAGTGAATGATTAGTCAGTCCAAAGAAAGGCTTAATCATCTAATAGACATTTATTATCAATATTTGATCATTGTAGCAAGAATACTGCTTACAGGTTGATATTTTGTTCAAAGACTAAATATCGATATTATGCTAGATATCTTGTGATGGACCTTGTCATAATTCAATTTATAGTTTGCATGTTTCAGTGCTTATGTGAGTTTAATTTCACTCTACTTGTTTTGTTTTCTATTTAGTTGCTAGTTCTATTGTAACTATCTCTACCAATATCAATTCAATGTACCGAATATCACAAATTTCAACATATGGAAAGAGCACGAAATGATTGTTCTCAAAGTTATGGATCTAGACTTAGCATTAAGGGAAGATTGTATTCCTACTATCATTGACAAAAGTACCTCTAGTGAAAGGAAGGAGAAGGGAGTGATTAGATCGTATAAGTCTCATGGTTATGAGCATATCATTCTAGAAGCATTTAGGGACTCTATGTCCTAATGAAATTAGAACAGCTAAGTCATTCCTTGAGCATTTTAAAATAAGGTTTGCTAAGAATGAAAAGACTGAAACAAGCAAACTCCTGGTAAAATTCATCTTAATGAAGTATAAAGGAAAAGGAAATATAAAAGAGTACATCATGGAGATGTCTCATATTACTTCAAAACTCAAGGTACCAAAACTATATTTGTCTAAGGACTTAATAGTGCACTTAGTTTTGATATCTCTAGTAGCACAGTTTAGCCAGTTCAAGGTAAGCTATGAATGTCAAAAGGAGTGTTGGACTTTTAATGAGCTCATGTCACACTGTGTTCGAGAAGAGGAGAGACTAAATCACGAGAAAACTGAAGTGTTTACCTACCCTCTTCATCTAAGGATAAAAGTTCAAGAAAAAGAAGAAGGGTTGGAGGCTACAATATAAGCACTATAAAAGAAACGATAGAAGGGGCAAGCTAAGGATGCCTGTTTCTTTTGTGGTGCAAAAGAAAATAAGAGGAGGCAATGTACCCATTATAATGCTTAACCTTTAAAGAAACACACTTCTCAATTTTATTTTTTCTGAGAATTTTATTTTGGTACCCAAACACATATGATGGATAGATTCAAGTGTAACAACTCACACCCTTTGTCCATACAATGTTGCTTGAGTTGCCAAAAGCCAAATGATGGTGAAAGATACATCTAAGTTAATGATGATAAGGCGGCAGAAGTTGAGGTAATAGGGAATTTTAAATTATTACTTAGGACTTATTATTTAAATGGGACTTTTATTGTTCCGTCTTTCAAATGGAATTTGATTTCTATTGTTACTTTGGACAAATTAGGTTATACTTATTCAACTGACAATAGCTATCTTAGTCTCTTTTATGATTCAAATTTAGTTGGTATCAGTTTCTTGTCTTACAACAATAATTTATATTTGCTTGACACAGTTACCTCTTATGATGAAACTTTTGCATTTTATAAACAAAATTTAAAGCTCAAATTAATTAATGAGAATTTAGCTTCATTGTTGCATAAGCTTTAAAAGGGGAATGGAAAGACTTGTGCCTAATAATATTCTTGATCTCCTTGATTTTATAGATTTCAATATGTGTATTCATTGTATAAAGGGGAACAAACAAATGTTAAGAGACTAGATGTTAACAAGATTATAGAAGTCTTGAAATTAATCCATACATATATCTGTGAACCATTTCCTACAACTTTTTGAAATGGCCAACAATACTTTATGATGGTTATAAATAACTTCTCACAATATAGCTACCCATATCTCTATATATAATTCATGATAATCATAAGATGTGTTCAACAATGAAAAGGCTAAAGTTTGAAAAGAATTTGGAAAAATAATTAAAGGTGTTAGATTTGATCGTGATGGTGAATGCTATAATATATACGACTTATTGAGTGAATAGCATCTAAGACCGTTTACTAATTCCTAGATGAATATGACCTCGTCAATATACCATGTCAGGTTCAACTGCCACAAATGGTATTGTTGAAAGATGAAATAGAACACTTAAGAATATGGTAAGGATTATGATTAATCATTCCACTTTATAAGATCACTTCATAGAGAAGCTTTAAAAACTATAGCTTACTTACTCAATAAAGTATTGAGGTGACTAGCAAAATACCTTATGTGTTTTAGACAAGCAAGAATTCTAGTTTGAGGCACTTACATATATGGGATATCTAACTGAAACTAGGTCTTATAGGCTAAATGAAAAAAAAAAAAAAAGAGTGAAAAGAAAAGGGTTCCAAGAATGTTAGTTGTTATTTTATAGGATACTCTAAAAGGTTCAAGGTTACAAGTTTTATGATCCCACAACTAAGATAATTTTCAAGACAATAGATGTTAGATTCTTTAAGGATATTTAGTTTATCAAGGAAGATAATGTTAAGGACTTTGTCTTTAAAGAGAAGTATGTCAACATTCCTTTAATTGCGATTGACAGTGTTGAGATGAAGCTTTTATACTTGACATTATTCAAGAAACAAATCCATATCAAGACAATGTAATTGAACCGCCCATTTAAATTCAAGAGGTTATTCTAAAGTAACAAACTCTACAACCTTAAGAGCCAATATCAGAAAAAAAAGATTTATTACAGAAAGGAGAAGTGCAATTTCAAATGGTTACATTATACTTATCCAAGAATATGAGGAGGGTGTTGGAATGATGGAAGGTGATTCAATCAACTTCTATCAAGCCGTGGGAAATTTTGATTCTCAAAAGTAGATAGACACCATAAATGACAAGATGAAGTCCATAATGATATATCGAACCTTATTCCATTACCTAAAGGTGCAAAACTCATTGGTTGCAAATGGATATTTAAAACTAAGAGGGGTTTGAAAAGTAAAATAAAAAGATATAAGGTACATCTTATTGCTAATGGCTTTACACAAAAAGAGGGATATTAATTATAAAGCGAATTTCTCTTTGGTTTCACCAAAAGAATCTTTAAGGATTTCTATAGCACTTATAGTGCATTCTAATGTTGATGTAAAGATAGTACTTCACAATCGTGAGATTGATGAAACTTTATTTTGGGAGATCCAAAGTAAATGATATGCAGATTAAAAAAATCCATCTAGGTACTTGATCAGGCATCTCACTCATGGTGTGACAAATTTCATCAAATCATCATCTCATTCAACTTTGAGATGAATGGTGATTGTATATGCTATATATTTAGTAGAAGTAATTTTATTTTCTTACTTTATATGTTGATAATATACTGCTAGCCATAAATGATATGGGTTTATTGCATGAAACCAAAAGATTGTTATTAAAGAGTTTTGAAATGAAAGATCTTAGAGAATCCTCATATGTATTAGCAATCTAGATACATCGGGATCGTTCTTTGGATTGTCACGAAGAGTTATATTGAGAAGGTGCTCAAAAGGTTTAGCATGCAAATTTGTAAACTAGAAGAAACTCCTGTTGTTAAAGGAGATAAATTTAGTTTTGACCAAAGCCCTAAAATTGACCTTAAAAGTAAAGAAATAAGAAAGGCACCTTATGCTTAAGCCATAGGAATTCTAATGTATCCTTAAGTTTGTATGTGTCTAGATATTGCATATATTGTCAAGATATTCGAGCAATTTAAGGATAGATCATTAGAATATAACTAAGCAAGTTATACGGTATTTATAGAGAAAAGGATTACATGATCACATAGAGGAAATTAGGTCAGTTGGAGATTATAGGTTATTCTAATTTTGAATTCGTTGGATGCCAAAACAATAGAAGGTTTACATCAAGTTACACTTATCCACTTGCTGGAAGAGTAATTTCTTTGAAAAGTGCTAAGCAAACACTCCTAATGGAAAGGTGTCCATGGAGCACATGGGGATAAAATCCATGGTCATGGATTTGCTGACTAAGAGACTACCATATAAGGTTTTTTATAAGTATATTGCTCATATAGATGTTGGATATCTTCAGGACATATAGTTTCAATGGGAGTTTGTAAATCATTTCAGTGTTTATTGAATTGGACGCATTATCTATCGTTTTGTATACATATCATGGTACAATAACAATCAAGGTAAATATTAGTTTTAAGGATGTTTTCAGTTACTAGGTGTTTCAATCGAATTTATCTTTAAACTCATATAAAATTAATCTCAATAAGACACAATATCGAACCAGTTGGAAATAGGCATATTGGATCATATTATATGTTATTAATGCATGTAATCATTGGTAGGGTTATTTACAATTTAGCTAAACACACTTTGATACTATATTGATATGATTGATGGATCGGTTTTTTTAAGAATGTATTTGGTAATGGTAGTAAAAATTTTTAGTACTCATGAGGTTTATGTACAATTATAAGATCATGGTTTATTTTAATAAATAAACTATATGGATTTATATATGTTATTAATAATAATTTTGTAATAAGCCTATCATATTATATAAAGTCCAAATTGAAAATAATAAAAAGTTAACAAACAGTTAACATAAAAATATATATAAATTTTCATGTTCCTAAGCCATACTCATGATTCTATTTCTATTCTCTTAGACTCCCCATCACCACAAGACAAAAGACAACATCTTGAAGGGATTTGTGTAATTGACTTGGAAGATCAACGGTAAAATTGATTGCACAAGCCTTTCACTATAAATTTAGGTGTGCTTCCTCACTTCTTATGAAGGTGCATCCTGTCCTAGTCTTATACATGCATTGTTCTTAGTGCATTATGTGAGAGGAATTATAATTTCTTAATTCCAACATACACCACTAAAATTTAGATAATGGTCTTGTACCATCAATTATTTATATAACCTCGTACTACATGATGAAATTTTAATTGCCTTACACTCTTAACGAAGAAGCAACGTATTACATCAATAATTGATTATAAGTTTTGTCTAATTTATAGGTATAATAAGTCCTAATATTTTAGAAAATAAATCATAATCGAGATGGAAAATAAAAGATTTAATATCTTAAACTAAAATACAAATCTGACTAAATCATAAAATAAGAACTAAATCTAATCAAATAAAAGTTAATAATGAAATCATATCTATAAATGAAAATAAAATTTACTTAACAAAATTATCATGATCCCCATAGAATGTAGCTTGGTCTCCAGTCTGTTCGGACGCGTCCTTTAGTCACGGTAGTAGCTGAAGAAAATTGTATATTATTTAGCTAATGATAACTCCCTATTTCTATTTTATTAAAACGCTAACATGGAGTACAACTCTTGATAAAACAATAACATATCATACAAATACATCTATTTATACTATTGTTAGGGGTACAATTTTTTTTTTCTAAAATTATAAAATGGTATTTAGAAGATAATTTTTAATAAATAGAATGTAAAATATGTCCAAATTTACCCATGCCATACATAAAATCATTTTAAGTTATTATGGAGTTGACTTAATATATAAGTTCTCTTAATATTTGAGAAGATAAAATTAGATAAGATAAACATGAATGTTGTATTTTCTTGAAATATGTTTTACATAGTATCAAAAACTGATTTTACAATACACACACACACACATATATATACATTTATATCTCCAATATTCTGTTTTTAAATTTAAAATTAGAATCGAGGCATGATAAAAAAACATCATTAAATCATGGTGACAATCATGTGTAAAAAGCATAACAATTATATCTATTTACTTTGTCATTATGTATTAAATGTAACATTATGACCTCTCTAATATTCTTTAATATAAGTATAATAATCAAAATGGTATAATAGTTTTATTGTATATTAATTATTGCTTTAGATGTAAAATATATGTATCATTATATAATAAGACTCTAGCATATATATATATATATATAAATAAATAATTCGGTGTTATAAGAAAATTACATGCAATGGCTCAAATGGATAGCCCTATGAAATTAATTTCATAGGTAATGTCTTGCTATGAGTGCACATAAAATACTTATATGAAAAAAAATCAAACTCTTAAATCTTAATATGAAAACTACCTTTAATTTTTTTTTTTGAAAAATATTTATATATTTTTTCTAAATATATTAAGTCAAGATCAAATTCATTGAGCACTGTGAACTGTTTGAATTAAGTTTGAACTTTGAAATTTCAGATCAAATTCAGCTCAAACACAATATCGTATGATCTCAATCTTAATCAATTTAGTACTTAGCCAAATGGGCATATTCTCAGAAACATCAGTCCATGGGTATTCAATAATGAATTAAATTGAGTGGAAAACTGGCCGAGACATATTTTGAGGACCATACAAACTAGTTCCAATTCCATCAAGTGCCTCTAGTTTTACATGGCTAGAACTAGTAGTCCTATTTTGCACCTTTTTATGCAATAAACTTTTCTATTTTGTGAATCTTTTCTAAGTTTTTTAAGTTATTAAAGGATCTTAAACCACTTATGACGCCAAACTTTGATTGAAAATCTACAGGCGTGTTTATTTCGGATAAAAGTACTTTTCGAAATATTGATGATAATTTTACAGTCACATCGTATTACTATAACAATATAATAGATTACACTTGATTTCAATATATCATTCTGTGAATGATAAAATAGAATCTATTGATAGTTTTACTTTTATTGGATTTTAGTAAATCATAGCATGAACAGTAAAATAAAAAACATGGACAATTTTATTTTTATTATTGATAAACATAATTTACTAAAATTGGATATAATTTACTATTACGTTATAGTAATATATCATCGTTGTAGAATTTCTCAAGTTACTAATACTTCTAGAAATAGTAAGGATGTAAATAAGCACAACTTATACGGGAACTATTCAATATTTGGTGAGTCGAGCTTCAACTTAAACTACTCTAGTAGTTTATCCATTTTACCTTAAATTTCATAATATTTAACTCAACTAACTCATAAGATTAATTAAGCTCTAAGTGAACCTAAATGATAATTAAATTTAAGTGAAATTTAGATTTCAATATTGTTTCAATTAAAGAAAAATATTTTTTTAATTAAAATTGAACTGAGCGAGATTAAGAGAGTTGAGTTCGAATTTGTTGAATGACATTTTGAGTCAAATTCGAACCATAAATCCTAAATTTAATCAACTTTAAGTTGAGTTTAAGCTTGAGTTCACCACCATCTCACCTTTAACATCACTTGTTGACAAGCGATAGTGAGAGAAGAATGTGACATATATCTAACAAGTATGGTGGTTAATCATCATAGAAAATCATCTATAGGATATGATTTCCATTTTTTTAAAAAGAAGCTAATTTTCTATCGAATTTTTGCTATTTATTTACCACCACCATAGAAGGTTGGTAGTGTCTTTCATCATCGCTTACTAGAGATGAAAGCACTTATATTTGCATCTCTCAAATGGCATTTTATAAATCGCAAAACTTAAATTATTATAAATATAAATAAAGAATTAGAAAAACAAACACGTTAAATTTAATCATATATTATCTTAGTCGTATTCACTTTTAAATTAGGAATTTTCTAAAAAGTTCAAATACATTGATTCATGCAATTGATAAAATAATAAACAAATAAATTGAATTGATCATGAGCTGCTGAACTGGCCTGTGAACCAACGAGCCTATTGAACTAAGCTGAACAGTTTACCAACCAAACCCCTAAGCCCATGGCCGGCTGGGATCAGACCAGGTTCTAACTCGACCCCGGGTCTATTTGTGGGTGAGGGCTTGAGGAAATGTAAAAAACCAAGATTTATTGAAAACATGAGACTCAAGTGATATATTCGGATGCTTTTCCATTAGGAGGTCTAAATGCAAATTGACGGTAAATTATTTTGACCTCTTCGTTCCGACCCAACTCCCAGTCATAGCTAACTCAAACCAACATCAGAAGGATACGGCCTTGGCTTCAAAGCTAAATATTTGAAAACTATTGTATACGTTTAACACCCTTCCAAACTCCACTGATTCAACAAAAGCAAGAGCAGCCTATTAATTTGAATCGACATAATGTACTTATTAGACTGAATTTATACTTCTCGATGTAAGTAATAATTGGTGATACCATTATTTCCGGTGCAAAATGTGATTTGAATTATTGATTCACATACATGGAATGGAAGTACAATGGAATGCAAAACGATCACCATTCTTAGAGATAAAAGCATATGCAAAATAAAAACAGTTTCAGATTCAGCATCTTTAATTACAGGAAATGCAACCCCACTACTCTGACCAAATATTTCCCACAATTCTGTCTTGGTGACTCGTCCAATTGAACAATGATACTGCATGAAAGTGACAGGAAGGAAGAAGAAAGGAAAGTAATTCCAGCAGTACACAGCAACACCAATCCTGCCAATTCTACAAGCAACTAGTACTGGAATAGAATGATACCTATACACAATTCAATGAGTGAAACCAAATATCAATGTAGAAATTCAACACCCATTTGATTTGAATCCGCAGACTCAAAGCATCAAATTTTATCAACTGCATCCCTCAAACTTCCACCAAGTAGGGACATGAGACCCCCACCGTGGACCCTGCCCTCAGGAACCATTGATTCAAGGCTCCTCCTGCCACCATCACAGTTTCCAACACCATATTGATCGCGTCCATCCTTCTCAGGGCTCAAGAAACTTGAAGAGGTTGATGAAGTTTTCATTGACAGAGGAACCAAAACTTGCGGAGGTATGAGTTGCTGTCGATTAGCCGGCCTATCAAGTGAATCAGCACCGTTAGAAGCCACGCCTTTCACCAATGAACAATGGCTGTTGCTGCCATTCATAGTTGTTGAAGCAGCAGATACAAGCCCATGGAAGAGTCCTGGTCCAATCAGGCCTTTTCTGTTGGTCTCCCTCTCTTGTGCCAGTGCCATGCTACTATGTGCAGCACATAAACCGCTCTTACCCCTTGCAAACTTCTCGCACCTTGACTCTGCCCATGTGCACCGTTTACCCCCACCGTGAGCTTTACAGAAGTCAGTGTTGCCCTGGGCACTCTTCCCACAATTGGGAAATTTGCAACGTTTTCCCCCTCCATGTCGCACGCAGCAATCGGTGCGACCACGTGCACTTTTTGTGCAACCAGGCACGGCACATCTCTTTCCACCACCATGAGCAACACAGAAGTTTGTTCCTCCATGTACACTTTTGGGGCAAATACCACCACCATCATATAAGCAACGCTTCCCTCCACCATGTCCCTTGCATAAAGGCGTGCTGCCTTCAGCACCTTTCGTGCATCCGGCAAATATACACCTCTTTCCACCACCGTGGGCCTTACAGAACATCGTACTCCCTTGGGCACCTTTTGTGCATTCAGGGTATTGGCATCGGCGTCCACCACCATGTGATATGCACAAACCAGCCTGTCCTTCGGCACTGCGAGGGCAGCCTTCTATCTTGCACCTTTTCCCTCCACCATGTCTGATGCAAAGTCCTGACTTTCCTCGTGCAGCCTTGGTACATCCTCCAGAGAATCCACACCGCCTACCTCCACCATGAGCTATACAATACTCAGTCTTCCCCTCAGCACTTTTAGTGCATCCCAGATGCTCACACCTTCTTCCTCCACCATGGGCTTTGCAATACGCAGTTCTGCTCTCAGCACCTTTGTTGCATCCGGGCCTAAGGCATCTGTGCCCACCTCCATGACCAATACAAAGACCTGAAGCACCACGTGCACCCTTTGTGCAACCAATGAACTTGCACCTTTTGGGATTACTCGATCTATGTTCTGAGGATGCTCCTGTCGTAGTAGTTCGCTCAGACACTGCATCCATTGAGATATCGGTCGTTGCAGATGGCTCACAGCTATACTGTGGCTGTTGACAGTGAGAGTTAGTTCCCAATTCCAGGAGTTCACGTATCTGCACTTTGTAACTATCAGGTTTAGGAGCTAAACGAAGTGATGGCATGTATCCACCAGATTTCTTAGCAGAAGTGGATCCTTCATCCACAACAGGAATCAGAGGTCTCCTATCTTCTATGGACACTTGACCACTCACAGGCACATAACCATCGCTGTCCCACGAAAGTGAACTATCTAGCGTGCTCAAAGCTTCCTTGGTCACTCCAGAAAGGCCAAGTTTCAAAATGGAATCACAATCGGAAGCTAAACTCTGTGATGATACCATGGTCAATCCTTTTTCCTGGTTGCTATTGCAATAAGTATCTATACATGCACTAGGTGTGGGCCCTAAGCCAAGTACCAACTCACAACCATCATCAGAAGAATCAGGAAGTTTGGAACCAGGATCACGTGATGTGTTCTCGAGTCCTGTCATCAAGCTTCCTCCACAAGAAAGGAAGTTTAACCGGAGAGTGGTGTCGCCAAAGTTGTCAGCTTTGACAGGCTCACAAGAGAGCAGCGCCCCCTTGCAGCTGAGATCCATTTCTTACTTTGTGCAGAAAAATATCAATAGAAAAAACCTCCAAGTACCGAAATAATATCTACCTTGCTGATAAAAAGGCAACACTAAAACACACAGAGACTGAACAAGAAGCGTTTGACTGCGCTATCTCCACCACTTACGAAACCAGATGTGTCCAACCTGTCCATCATACGCTATTACCACTAATTACTGACCAGCAGTTATATTTGATCACGTTTCTGGGATAAAAGCCTTTAATCAGAACAATGAGAAGCGATGTGCAAAGGTCCTGGGAGCGTCCAATGCTCCTTCCCAACGTACTGTGCAACTTCATTAATCCTAATATAAAGTAAACCAGCAAGTATTAGAAAGAAAGCAATCCCCATCACAAAACAGCAGCCACCTAGTTTCCGTAATTGACCTCAAACAGATACCATCAAGCATAAGAGCAATTCGCTCAGGCATTTGACTATAGTTAGGATTTAAAAGCACGAATAGAACAAAAGAAGGGTCATAAATCTCAGACAGAGCAGTGTAACTTAAGACCACACAATAAGCACATAGATTTTCCAATAATCTATTAGAACCCAAACTCGTTTTACCATTTTCTTCTTTTCATTCAGAATTGTGAAGCAAAGCTGATGTTCAACAAAGAAAGTCCAAATTTAAGCTATCCTCGAGTAAAAGATTGGAGCTTCAGTTCTTCATTAGTTTTCACATTCCAGAAACAGAATCAACCTATTATCACAAAGTTGATTAAGTTGGACAAAATTGTAGCAGACCGATGTCACGACATAAAATTCTGAAAGGATTGGAAGTTCAGCATCTCAAAAAATGCATACAAGCATGTTCTTGTTAAGGCAGCATAAAAATCAATCAATAATTAAGATGAGTTGTGTCAGTTATCTTGGTACAGCTTGGAAAAAACATACGAACATAAGATTGCAAGTAAGAGCTAAAAAGAAATCCTTTAGACTAAGGCCCTGGACCCATATAAAACTTGTTATTGAGATAACTTTTAGTTGTTAATATTGTGATCAAACATAACTGATATCTCTAAAATCTTGCTACAACATCCAAGCAGGTACAAGCATACACAGAATATTTGCTTCCTAATTATAAGGCATAATCCTCATAGTATAAACATCTAGGAGCCACAAAAGCTGTTAAGATATGTAAACAGAATCTTATAAACATGAAAGAAATCGAATGCCAAGTCCGAATAAAAGACACGTAAACAAACCGTGACAAACATGATTTTATTTATCTTATAGAAACAAAGGCTAAATGGCTTTTTCTCCAACCAGAATTTTCTTCATTTTTTTTTAATCTATCGATTAAAAAGAGCATGCAATCACGATTACTTTTTTTCTTGGGTAATGCGCAATCACGATTACTTGACAGACGGAATAAACCAAATGGATTAGGATCTAAAGAAACAATTCCAGATCATGTCAATTCAAGTTTCTGTGGTTTCGAAAAGCATAAGGGCAGAAAGAGAAAGAGTACAGTTAAACCAGAGTAAATTTACAGTAATTCACAAAAATGTCAAACCTTAGGATTTCACCCAAAAGTTACTGGATTTCATATGTTATCCAGAAAGAATCAAAAGTATCGAATGCTACGAAAACTGATAATATGCGTAAGATTGAAACTGCAAGATTGCTATTGACTTTTACCCTTCTGGGGAAAGATTATTCAATATTACTGTATCTTTTGAGTAAATAATTTAAGATAATTCAGTTCCACCAATTAAATCCTCATCTCCTCTCACGTCCGTCACAGCCATAATCGATCCATCTAAGAAAATTACAAAATATCAGACCACCGACAACATCTTGCAGCTGCCGTAACAGCAACTCAGCAGAATTTAATCTCAAACGCAGATCTGATACCCAAGTGAAGCCTATGAGCATATATCCACTGAAAAAAATCGTATCATGAATGAGTACAGCACTAGCGATCTGTTGTAAGATATCAAATCATTCACAACAATCAGCGTACATTCAATAAAGAACACACATGTATTAACCCAATAATGATTTATAGGAAGAAATCAAATTGCCCATGACCAACTAAAGCAGTAAAATCTTGGAATTACCATTCAATAATAATAAAAAGAAGAAAATAACCCGAAAAACGCATCATCTATAAATTTCTGCAAGGCTTAGAGTAAGACAACAGGTTACTCAAAGACTTTCATAACCAAAATGGAAACACCAACTGAAGTATAAAATTTGAAAAAAAGAAAATAATAAACCTTGACCAAAAGAAATAGAAGAACAGGATAAATCTATTTCACTTGTTTCAGTTTATGTGTAGTTTCTTAATAATAACAATAACAATAACCGGAGCCGAAAACATTAATTAAGGTGAAAAAAGAAACTGTTTTTATTTGATGCAACTATGATTAACCAAAAACACTATAATTTCAAAAACTGCATAAAACTAAATAAAGTAAAAAACCCAGATTCAAATATGTTAAGAACATGAATTACATAAAAGAAAGAAAAAAAAAAAAAAAAAGACCAATCAAATGAAATCAATGTTATTGTTACTTAGAAGCACAAGAACGTAATCTGTCTTAATACCTTGAAGATGAAGTCAGAGGGATTTAGAAACAATGGAAGACATACTAGGAACGAACAGATGCCACCCAACAGAAACATGCTTATATGCATTTATGTACCGCAAAAAGAATAAAAAGGAAACCAAAACCAAGTGGCTAGAGAGAGAAAGAGCTCTGAGATTGCTTGCGTCTTCTATTAAATAAATAAACAAAAAATAAAATAGAACTATGGTATCCTATAGTATTCTATTCTTGTACTGATTTGGGCGGCTCTAATTTTTGTGGTAACAAGGGGTGGAAATTTTTAATCATAATTAATCTGTAAATTTAAGTTAAAGGAAAATTTCAAAATTACCCATGTTATATGTCTTATGTCTTGTGAGAAACAAAACCTGTCAGCAAGTGAAATATGACGTGTAATATTAAAGGATTAAATCAACCATCAAATAATATAAAGAATTACCAATGCTTCTTATAATAACAATAATCGTGCTATATCACTCCTATTAAATTCGTCCTCTATCACGGACGAATGTTATTCGGCCAGAAAAATGACCTACTTTTGTGGAAAGCGATGTGGGCAACTAAAAGGTCAGGAATGCCCTCGTGCGAAAGCCAATTGGTAGGGTGTTTGGGGGATTTCGTTGACGTCATCTCGTACTTGAAGGGTGTTTTGGGTATTTTGTAGACGTCATCTGGTTTCTGATTTGGAAAGGGGGGTTTTTTTGGGATTTTACAGACGTCATCTGGTACTGTGGCGCAAAGATTGATAATAATGGTGGAAGAAGAACCAGTGGACGAGGTAGAATCGTCGCGGAGTAGACTCTCTCTCTCTCTCTCCCCTCCAGTGTCATCGTGTTGAGAGAGAAAGAGAGAGAGAGAGATAGATAGAGCGTGGAAGTTAACGATTGTTGTGCTGTCCTTTCCTGAGCCGACAGATGGCCTAAGCTCCTAAGCTTCTTGATTGGAGTCAGACTCTATTAACAAAAGTGGAAAAATTTAGCTAGATGTCCCATGCAAATCAACCAAGTCGATTCGCAACCTAAGTCCGTTTTATATTAATTGAATTAAAATTAATTTTGAATGTTAATATTGTTTTAATTATTTTTACCGAAACGAATATTATTTTAATTAAAAATACTTTCCTTTTAATAAATCAAGCTAAACTAGCTTGAAAGAATGCAGCCCATGAAGAGCTGAAATTCTACCCTCTCGCGATTGGTTGACTCTTTTACAATTCAAGCCAAGAAAAAATATCTCACCTATAATGTATTTGTTTTCTTTTTTCTTTTTTCTTTTATGATGTACAATCAATCTTAAAAGGTATAGAAAATTACTTGTCTAACCTTTAACAAGTGCCTTAGATACACCTCTTAGTAGAGCTTTAAATAAATTTATAAAATAAATAAATGAAATATTGTATGGAGTTTCCTTAAAATTTTATCAATAAATATGTATTTTGAAGATTTAACAGAAAAAAAAATGATGGATGAAAAATAATGGAGAGGAGAGGAAAGAAAATATGGCTTATAGCTAATTTGCTTAGAATATATGTGAAGAAAATCAATGAAACATTTTACTGTTTATGCATTTCGCTCATTGGGCATTAGTGCATCACCTTAACCCATTGGGCATTAGCTCTGCCTACATTTCATGAGAGAAGACTTTAGGAGACATTTGCTAACACGAGACAGTCCTTGCTTGCCTTCTAGAATTATTGAAGTGCATCGTAAAACTTGAGATCTCCCTTTAGTTAGTATTAATCTGAATAGCCCCCACACAGTCCCAAGAACCCTAATTAATTAAGGAAGGTCCTCTATCTACTTATCTCAATCTTAAAGGGATAATACTTGTCGTGTTTAAATTTTTCTTGTAGAGATTGCAATTATTTATTCTGTCGTGTGGTAACTATAAAACAAAGAAAAAGGGCTATATGACAACACTAAAAGGTGATTCAATACGTCCGCTCTAATGCTTAAGTTAGTATAGCAGTTATAGGTGAAAACTCTAAGAAGCTTAGGAGAGAATAGAGAGATGAAGCCTCATACCTGGAGGCCTATTTATAGGTATGAGGCCAAACTATGTCTAAACTGGGATATTGGAGTTAAGCTTTCATTGTACGCTAGTCGATTTGGATTTGGGTAGCTTATATCAAAAGTACCCATCTAAGAGGATCATTGTTGACATGGATAAGTAGCAAGAGCCACCTCAACACCAATAAAATCACATGGATGCCTCCATGGAGAAATATCAAACTGTTCTCTATCTAATCCCTATATTTATTCTGATACGCTCTCTAAAGTCATAAATAAAACCTTATAGGTGATGATCATAGAGATTCTCTATTTCTTAAGCCATCCTTATTAACTTTAGCTTCAGAATAAATGTGTCGAAGCCACATCCAACATCCTCTCAACTCAAATTTTTCTCTTTTATAGACCTAATCCTAAGTCTAAATTAGATGTTCAAACCTAAAAGAATCTTCAACCATCAACAAATTTCTTTTGACTCTTTGATTTATCGAAGGAAAAGAATACAACAATAAATGGAACGTATATAACCAAAAACCCCACTTAGTATTTCTTTTTCTTTTTCTTTTTTTTTCACCTTAACATTAATTTTTAGATTATTTTTCATAATTTTATATCTAATATCAATCGCTTCTATATCTTTTTCTGTAATTTTTCAAAAAATTAATAGGCTCATAATTAAAATAGTTCATTTATTTTCCTATATTTCCATTCAATTCCACTTTCGCTTTTTAGCACTAAATTCACATTATTTACCATGGTTTTCCACTAATTTTCCTTCTTTACCTAATCAAAACACACTAAAAGTATGTACAATAAAGTTATGAGGTAGTTACACTTCTTTAAGGATGGGAAGATGCACATTAAAATAAACGGTCCATTGACGAGCAGCCCCACCACTTATTAAGAGATAGAAAAGGAAACTTCTTTTGAGCGTTCATAGATTGCATTGAAGAAAATTAAAGTTATTGAAAAAAAGCCACAATTTCTTCTTTTGATTTAGATTTTAAGGTTAGATCTCGTAGTTGATTTTGATTTATAGAAATGGAGGAGAAAAAGGAAAAAGATTAACATACACTTACACACATCACATGTATACAAAACATAGATTTACAAAATATAAAAACTAACATGGTTGTATAAGGTGAAAATTTAGTGAATACTTGTGAAAACATAGGCGTATAAAATGTAATTTACTCTTTTCAATTGATTGTAGTTGTATATATCGTCGAGATAAGGTCATAACTAGAAGTTTTATAAGTTTACTTGATTATGTTACGTATACACTCGTGATGTAATATTTTGAGATTTAGTTATGAATTTTGATTAGGAAAATATACACATTTTGTTAACCCCACAAATTTTTGAAAAGGGGGTTGGAAGTTTATGGAAAATATTTTAAAAATACCATGGAAAGTTAAAGATGTAGTCAACCTTAAAACTAAAAGACTGCACAAGAAAGCCCTAATTTGGAACCTAAAAGCTTAACATGATAGCTTAGGATTTAATTCAATTCTAAAACATCAAGTCAAATACCTTCAATCTTAAAACCCTAAATTGAGAATCTTATGTTAGAAGTTTTAAACCCAAAGCCCTAGATCAGATTCAAAATCAAACACCCTAAATCAAAACCCTAGATAAAACACTAATTTAAAATCTTTAAATCAAACCCCAAACCCAAATTTAAGCAAAGGCCCCTAATATGCCCTGAATTCCATGACTAAATACTAATAATTAGCATTAACTATCTAAAAATACCAACCAAATTACTTTAGCTAAGCTGAACCCTAAAGCACCTTAAACATAAATCCCAATATAGGAACCCTAAATTCAATTTTTAAACACTAATTGAATAGAAGAACCCTAAAGTACCATTAATTACTTATTGACTAGCAAAAACTACCTAATTATACAAAATAATTTTGGTTAAAAATCCTAAACCTTAAATAACTATAATATCATGTTTTGGAGTGGTAGAGTTGTAATAGTCCTGCTGTGCAAACCATTCTATAGCCGTTATTTTAGACTTGTTTTACATAAGGCGTTAATGACTAACCCACTTTGAAGTAAATAGTTTATAAATTAAATATGTTATTTACTTATGAAATTATAAAAAATACATATTTACACTAAAATAACCCTAGTATATTACAAGATTTAGCAACCTAATCATAATCCACTTAAGTAATACATAAATTAATACTAAAACCTTTAAAGATAAAATTCAAACTTGAGAGTATATTTGATCCTCAATTTTATATCCTCACTCTCTAAGATTTAGCAATTGCTAGCTTCAAGATAGTTATATAGCTGCTTCTTAGCTAACATCTACAACAATATCTATAGAGATATGAGTAATCAACCGCTCAATAAATTAAGATAGAAACTTAAAACTATACATCAAATACAAACAAGATTATCAGTCAAGTTAATTAGATATAATGCATGTATAAGCAAATGATATTGCACAACGCTATCGGATCCGTCGTAAAATTAGAGAAATTACACCCACTTTAATTTGGATTGAGTTTAACGTACATTTCAATAGCTCACAGTTAAACTTAAGATTATGCAATAAAGATACCGCTTCTCCCACGACTACCTTTGAACCATTGACTTTATCCAAGTCACGACCTCCTATCACTTAGTTCAACTAAGGATGAAGAAAAGACACATTATGCTATGCAACGTTTTTTCTTTCAAAGGGGTCGGTATTTAGCTTGAAAACCCTAAACGTTTCCTTTATTGGGTTGCTATGCAAGTTTGTTTTGAATTTACATATCATATATTTAGTTAGATCTAATTTAATATGTTCAAGCATTTCATACAAATCACACAAATTTCAATACAAAACATCAAACCAGAATCATATAATCAAATTTAAAAACACACACACAGAGGCATGCGTGTAGTCAAGTATCTAACAAACACAATCAAGTATAATTGCAAGTCTCGAAATACTATAAAATAATAATTCAAAATACAATAACGTATCGATCCTAACTTACTTAAACTTCTCGCTTGCTCACTTAAGGTGCAACTCGCACAGGCCATTATCGATAATCTCTATAATATAAATGTTGTTTTAGTTTCCACGTAACTACCATAAATAGGTTTTATTTCGTAATTTAAATTATGATTATCTTTAGTTTATGGTCTTCTTATATTTAGTGATTTAGGTTTAAGTTTCTTAGGATTATTTCTCTTGTTCAGCTAGGTTTCGAATTTGCTTCTTGTTCTAATTACGATTCTAGCTTCTAAATTAGGTTTTTGTTTATTTTTTTTCTTTTTATTACCCTTTGTTTATAAGTCTTTCAAATGCCTTTAACCTTTTTCTTATGATTTATTTGATGAGCATAACTTTTGATTTAGGTTTTTGACTTACTATCTAATATACTTATATTAATCCTAATTTTGATTTTACTTTTGAATCAGTTTCTAATTAAAAAATTGTCAATATTTTAACATACTACTCATACATATGTGTGCATATATATAAGCTTTAAATCCTTAGTTTTTAGTTTAAAATTATAATTTTACTTAGTTATTTAAGTTCTATATTTTTTATGACTAAACTAGTTTTTGATTTGATTTCTAAATCAATTTTTGAATTAAGTTTTGTTTTAGCTTGTAATTATTGTTTTATTTATCAATCCTAGAAATTCCTCCTGAACCAACATGTGAAATTCATCTAACTATACTTAGGTATTCTAAATCTCCGTTTTAGCTCCTAACTAGTATTTTAGTCAATATGGTATACTGTATTCCTAATTTAACTACCAAATTTGCTTCTGATGTGAGCATAACCTACGTTTTTTACATAATTTCCCAAATTCACATTCCAAATTAGATTTATGTAATATTCTTAATATTATAATATTATCACTTTTAACTTAATTTATTTTACTCATTTAATTTCCCTCTTCACATATTATCCACTATTTCCTAATTCACACATCTAACACATATCTAACCTTTTCAACATCATTATTACAATCCTTAGTCAATAACTAACTTCTCAAAATATCTAATTACACCCTAAATCATAAAATTAACTTAAATATATCATTTTACATATTATTCCTTTATACTTATTTATCACATAATATACACAATTAACATTCTAAACTCTACAAATATCATCATACATCAGTAAATTACATCTTAAGATTCCTAATTATATGCTAAATCAGCATTTACATCAACTTATTATTAATTTACCTAAAATAAGCCCAAAAATCACTCTTTTATGTATTATTTAAAGGCCTAAAAATTATCTAAAATTTTTGAAAAATATCTTCATAGCATTATTATAAATACTTTAAATAGTCTACACAAAAATTTTAGGGTCAAAACTACACTATTAAGATAATTTATTTATAAATCGAAAATAAGCTTGAATTTAGAGATTTCTTAAGTACTATATATCACAGGAACTAATTTTATCAAAATAATATTTTTCCTAAAAATTAAATACAAAAATAAATTATCTTAATAAGCCACCATGGCCTTGTTGGCACCACCAAACATAGGGTCCACTGTATGGTGGTCAGTTTGGTTTTATCTTAAGTACTGTTCGACTGTAGCTTTTCTTATAATGCCTTAAATATACATTATTTCTAATACTTTTGGAAAAATTAGTTTCTTTCTTCTTCTCAACTTCTCTCTATTTTTCCTGAACTCACAACTAATTAAAATGATTTTTAGTTGGGTTGATATGAATTTATAGTAGTGTTTTAGGGTTTTCTTTTGATTTTTGGTCGACATGTGTCCTTATTTTTTTCTTCTTCTTTTTTTTCACTTTTTAGTTGGTTTAATTCTATTAGTTAATTTCCTTCTTTAATTTTCAGCTTGCCACAACCCATTTATGGATAATTCCACATGTTTTTATAATTTTCATGATTTTTTTTCTTAATTTTATGAATTTCCTTTAATTAATTAGCACTATTTTAGCATATTCCAGGTATTTTAAGTAATTTTGTATATTTTTACCTACACGTAAATCTATATATGGTACAAATAAATAATTTTAAATATTATTTAAGTTATTTTATGATTTTTAGTATACATATAATTTATTTCTATAGATTCATTAATTATCGAAACATATTTTACACGTTTTCGATAAATAATGAGTAATTTATATATAATTTAATATTATAATATTTAATTATTTATTTTCCTAAATCTAAATTTATAGAATTACTTTTATTAATATTTATAGCTTCATTGTAAAATTTAGGCTCGATCGAACAAGTTGCTCAATCATCCTAAATTTTATAGACTAAATACCTGATTACGAGCTTACACAAAGTCTACATAATAATTATCGATAAACAGTGTCAATCACTAACCAATGTCTACTAACCAAACAAAACTAAATGGCATGTTTAATCAATTTAATTAAGCATACAAGGCCCTAATGCGAATGATATCCCAATTGAACAATGTTAAACCTAACCGGTACACCGTATCGAGAGTTGACAAGGGCGAATGTATCAGGGAGGGTCCAAACTTGTAGAAAGCTCGAAGAAAGAGATGGGAATGGTGCAAAAATAGAGAAAGTAAAACAAATAACCCATGAACAGCTTTATGGATATGGCGCATCATGGAACTTCAGAGGACTCACGATACAACTCGATATGACGTATGAGGTGGTCTAGTGAGGATATCCGCCACCTAATCTTATTTAAGGATTGGGATAAGAGTGAGGTAAACAATCTAACAAGAGTAATGTTCACATAAAAGACTAAAGTATATTCAATATTATGAGATAAGATGATCCCTATGGCTACATGTACAATGGATATTTATACCCAAAAAACTAGGGCAACCAGTCTAAAATGGAAAAGACTAAAAGGGTAATGTCTAAAAGAAGTATTGTATAAGGAATAATAAAATGGTATGAATGAAAATTCAAAGAAAACAGTCACTAATGTAGCATAATCCTTTACGTAGGTCTAGATACACGACGATAGCTTATTAGAGATGCTTCTAGCAGAAATAGACAAAAAGGTACAATCAGGGTAGAGGCTGCCAAGCAAGGCTGCTGAGTAGAGGTGGGTCCATTCGAAGAGAAATGGCTTTGGATGTGTGCTAAGTCTCTCGGATTCTTGGTACCATTGTGGCCGAACTGGAGGTTGGCTTGGTCATTGTCGACCAAGTGTGTGAGGGGTCAAACTGTTAGTAGAGTATTTGCCTAGTTGGCACTCAATTACCGAGAGATGTATAGTTACTTAGCTTAGCATAAGGAGTTAGTCGACAATAAAGATCAACTTGGCTTTAGTAGGAGTTGGTTAGAACAAGAAAAATTTCCTCATTTGTCCTTCCAAGCCTCGGGCTTTGTTATGAGTTAAAGGTCCATTAGACTGATTCTTATCATCCCTTCCTGGTTGATTTGGATTTGGGATTGAATTTGGCTAGTCTTGATTCAATTCTCCTTCAGGGTGATAGGACCTGAGGTCGGCAATGTTGAAGGCGTGAAAGACTCCATAATCATCGAGTAGTTCCAATCTATAGTGATGGACTGCTGACCACTGACCCCCTCACCTACACACGCCTTCGAGTCCTCCAGTCACTCGCTAAAAGAATTCTCTTTGATTAACCTACCAAAGACGATGTGTTGTTTACAAGATAAAGGTGGAAGAACTCCTTAAGGGCTCATCTTGGCCATACCCTGCTTTGTCTGAATCTAAGTGCCGAACCTTATTAGCCACATATAAAGGTTGACGAGCCAAGTGTCAAGGTTGAGGACCTTAATCATATAATACTGCACCAATCACCAGGACCCCTTTGTGCCAAGGCCAAGGTGCTAGGTGATGAGGCTGACTAGCCAAGTGCCAAGATCCCTTTTAGACCAACTTCGATCCTTCGACCTGCTATCTTTACTACTTCTATATAGTGATGCTTAACATTTGCTACTAGTATGAAACCAATGTCTTGTTGCAACCTATCTTTTCACTTGGCATTGTACTATTTTTCCCTTTTTTTTTTCATTTTTCCTTTGTACCATTTTTCGTATGTACTGGGAATCTATTTTCTTGTATGCCTTTTTGTAATTTTTTTTATTTGTAATGTTGCTCTAGAGACTTACTATAAATAGTCCCTTGTCCTTGTGGTCGAAAGATCTTACATTCCTTTCAAACATTGAATATACTTGTTCTTGCAAGATATTCCTCTCCAAGTTCATTTTTATACACTCTTATCTAATCTTACTGAATAACTCAAGGTTAGTAGCAGGTAGATCTTAATATTAGCTTGTGCATTACATTAAGTGAAGTGTTAAGTTGTATTGTGTTTGTTAGTAAGTGATAACTCTGATTTTAAACATATTTCATATAGTGATTTTATAGCATTTCCCGTACATTTTTTGTTTTCTTTAAAGAAAATGATACTTAATTGAGTAAAATGTTGATTTCAGGGTTTAAACGCATTCTAGGCTCGAAAACGAAGAAAACGAATCAAGTTTCACTCAATTCCGAGTTCAAACGAAGAAGTTATGAAATTTTGAAGTTGTGCAGAAATTTTGCCTTTGTGCAGAAAGTTACACGACCTGGGGACACGGCTATGTCCCAGGCCGTGTCTGGTGACGAAAATAAAATCCGTGTAATATACATATATAAGGGGATCTTAGGGTTCAAAAGGAGGGGAGACATTACAGAAACGGAAAGACGAGAGACAAGAAGAGACTTAAGGAGAAACAACATCAAGAAGCGATAACGACATCGATTTCAAGATTAGAGATTGTTCATCAAATCAAGAGGGGTTTTCATGTTTTATTTTATGTCTTTGATGGAACTCGTTGTTAGATTCGTTATGATAACTTAGAATTCAAGTATTTAGGATTATGGAACCTAGGGTTTCATGTGATTCTTGGATTGAATTATAATTTCAAGAAAGTTTCTATCTTTTCTTGATTCAATTATGTCGTTTAGTTATGGATTGATAATTCTAGAGTGTCAATATATGATATTATGCATGTTGATTGAGAAATTGCATGTGTAATTAGATCTTAACATAATTGAAGAGAATTACATGTATACTTAGAGATAAGATACATGTTTCTTTCGGAAAGTTGATTGTTTGTATGGGAATTCATTAAACATTAATGCAATTCTAAGTTATATTACTAAGTGAAGAGATTCCGGTAAATAATTTAAGATTAGGGTTAATATGCTTGAGAAAGATATTAGCTTTAATTGTGAATCCCTCCGATCAAGAATCATAGAAACTAAATTGAATACATTTTAAAAAGGTTACATGTTAAACACTAGGGGAAATAATTCCTAAATACATTATTTCATACTTGAAGTCGTTAGTAGTTTATTGCTTTCTAAATTGCTTAGTTAAGTCTCATAATTAGTTTAGTTTATTAATTTCAGTATTTTTAATTCATTCAACTCGACATAATTTTCCGGTTAGATAATAAAGCTAAAGTTAATATTAGTACTCAAAATCTCTAAGGGATCGACTCGGACTCATATCCGACTATATTAAAATTGATAGGTGTGCTTGCCTCGTATCAGTAAGTTATATCCTCTGAGCAATTTCATATTAGCTACTACATTTAGTTTGCCGGCCTACCTATTATATTTTCTTTGATATTTCAAAGGACCCATTTGACTCTTTTCACCTACGGTAAGCCCTAATGATTACTAAGCTCCTAAGCACATCATATAAGCATTGTCGTTAATTCTCTAAAGTATTCTAAAGGGACCTTTGACTCAGGCAAATAACTTATTTTTTCTCTTATTTGGGAAGCTCTCCTTGCTTAAGTGCAACCATACCAAATCTCCGAGCTGAAATTGTGCTGACTTTCTTCCTTTACTCCTCTCTTGCATTTTCTTAGCGACTTAGTCAATCTGTCGAGTAACCTTCTCATAGATCTGATATAAAGACTATGCTTAGGCTCTTGTGTCAGGGTCTTCTTGTTCGAACATGGGCACAGGGATAGGGTTAAAGTGTAGCTCTAGGTTGAAACCATAGACGACTTCAAATGGTGTTTGCTTGGTAGTATTATGTACAATTTTGTTATAAGTAAAATCTACGACAAGCAAACAGACATCCCAATCAGCTAAGTTCTTCCCTATTGCAGCTCGGAGCAATGATCCTAAAGTATGATTAATTGCCTCCATTTAGCCATTAGTTTAGGGGTGACAAGAAGTATTGAACAAGAGTTCTCTAAAAATGACTCAAGAACTTTGGATCTCTATCTGACACTACACTTATTCGCACGCTGTATAATTGAACAATTTTCTGCAAAAAGAGAAAAGCAATAGTTAAAGCATTGTTGGTTTTAGAGCGGAGCACAAAATGTGCCGTCTTACTAAATCTACAGAATCTTTGCCTCGGGTAGTTCTTGGTAATTCGATAACAAAGTCCATGCTCAACTTAGTCAAAGATTAGGTTGAGACGAGGTAAAGGCATTGCTTTCCCTTATTTGGCTCAGCATTTGGCCCTCTTGTAGGTAGCACAACCCTTAATAATTCAGTACACATCTTGTTTCATTCTTGGCCAAAAGAATCGTCTACTGAAAACTCATGTCCTTCTCTCTCCAAAATGGTTGGAGAGTCCTCCACTTTAGGCTTCCTTCACTAGTAGCTCTCTGATTGAACAAGTTAGTACACTTAATTTACCAACTTGAAATAGATAACTGTCCTCTGTGTGGTACTCTTCCATTGTTGTATCATCGACACATCACCCAAATATAAGACCAAAATGAGGGTCTTGAGGATACTGCCCTTTGATGTTTGCAAACCTTAATAGTTTAGTCTGTAATTCGATTAGGAGAACATATTTTCTTGATAGAGCATTGGCAACTAGGTTATTCTTGCCTTATTTGTACTTTATCACAAAGTTGAATCCTTTTAGGAATTTAATCCACCACTCTTGCCACTTTGATAGCTTGGTTTGACTTCGGAGGTGCCTCAAAGATTTATGATCTATATAGATGACAAAATCTCTCAGCAATAAATAGTGTTGCCATATTTGAAGCGCTTTGATAAGGGCTAGGAGTTCCTTATCATATACTGAGTAGTTCAATTGAGGCCCCCTTAACTTCTCGTTACAGTAGAAAATTGGTTAGCCTTCTTGCATTAAGACAATGCCTATACCAATGTTCGACGTGTCACATTTCAGCTCAGAAATCTTCTTAAAGTAAATTAAGGGTAATACAGGTATGGAAGTTAATCTTACCTTCACTTCATCAAAACTTCTCTCCTCTCTTTCTCCCCACTTAAACTTAATGTTCTTCTTCGTTAGCTTAATAAGGGTGCAACAATGGTACCGAAATTTCTAATGAACCGTCAATAAAAGAATGCTAGTTTGTGGAAACTTCTCATCTTGACATAAGTGGTTGGAGTCAGCCATTTAACTATGGCTTAGATCTTCTCATCATCGACTCGCAAGCCACCTCCACTAACTACGTAACCCGGAAATACCACTTTCTCCTATAAGAAACAACACTTCTTTAAATTGCCGAATAACCGCTCAGCTCGGAGTACAAGTATGGCATGGAGATGTTCTAAGTGACTTAACAGGTCGGCACTGTATACAAGGATATCGTTAAAGTACACAACGACACTTCTCCCAATCAAACTTCTTCGTATATGGTTCATTAGACTCATGAAGGTGTTCGGGGTATTTAACAGAACAAAAGGTATAACCATCTACTTGTAAAGTCTATGTCAAGTTTTGAATGCAGTTTTCCACTCATCTCCTGACCTCATACGGATTTGAGGGTAGCCAGACTTTGAATCAATTTTTCTAAAGACCTTATGATAGGAATCAAGTTACAGGACCTTTGACACGCAGTCAAGCCTGAGGACTAAAGGACCGGCACGGCGAATTCTTATGTTCTAACAAACCCTTGTCGAAGTTAAGTACTTCCTTACCGAGTCACCTTTAATGTCGTGTCGTATGACTGCCCATTATTCTGTGGTATATCGAGTTGATGATTACTCTCTAATGTTAAGTCGACCAATCATTCGGTATCATCCTTACCGAGAAGTCGAAAGATAGAGGATCCAGACAAACTATGCCATCTCTACTCAAGTAAGCTCATCTGTCCGTACTTTTGTCCACATTTCCTAATAACCTCGTTAATGCGGTATCGCCATGTGTACAGTATCATATGTAGAATCTATAACACCAATGATTGTTTTTCTTATATATTCATTTTTACTCTTTTGTATTGTGTACACTGCTTATTTAGGAAATGTCCTTATTGTCTTTTCCCTTTTTGGGCAAGTTGCCCAAACTTACCGGTATAAATACTTTTGTACTTGCAATTGTAATAAATCAAATTACCTTCAATACACTTGAGTATTTTCTTTCTTGCGTAAACACTGTTTGTTTACTCTCGCCATCACTCTTATCATTTCCCTTAAGCAAGGTTAGGTGGCGAGTAACCTCATTGGACCAATTCATGGGTTATATCGAATTGTGCCGTATGTCCTTGGAAGCTCCATTGGTATGTCGTATCTTTTAAAGTTGTTCGTAGGTTTTAGTTACTGTTTCATTCGTCATTTTTACCCTTTCATACCTTTCTTCATTAACCCTTTTCGAGCTTTCTACAAACTTGGACCCATCCAGTGATCGTCCTTGTCTATTCTTGGTCACAGTTCACAACATCTTGGTATCAAAGCGAAGGTTTTGTGTAAGTTGTAGTTAGTTCTTCTTGAGTTTTGTTATATTCTATTTTGCGTGTAGAAAACAGAGCAAGTTACTGTGTTTATTTGACTAATGTGTTATTAGCTGTTTACTTTTTGAAGTGTTTGTTTGAATTTTGAATCTATGAGAAAAAATGACAAACTCAAGTATAAATGTTAGTGTTGGTGATGACAGTGGAGTTGTTCACCATGGACGACAATCTCAGGAAACTCCTAGAAGCACTGACAAGAGACTTGATGGGACAGCTAACCTCTTGATAGATCTGACCCGAGCTATTCATAAATTATCTTGTCGACCTACTGAGGCTACGCAAAACACTCCACAAATTGCTTAACTTGTTAGAGGTCAGAACCCAACTTGACCAATTCGAGGTAGAGTAGTTGGCGAATGAGTAAGGCGAAGGATAGACTTAAGAGAGCTTAAAGAGAAGTGTGTACAAGTCCCCAGAGCATCCGATTATCTAAAGCCTCGGATTCCGAGTTTCAATGGATCTAGGAATGCTAACAAGTATATGGATTGGGAAGAGAAGGTGGAGCGTGTGTTTGTTTACTATTAATATGAGGGTTATGAGAAAGTAAGAACTGCTGCTGTTGAATTCTTTGGATATGCTGCCATGTGGTGGAAGAATTTTCAGGCCATGAGAAGAAGAGAGAGATATCGAGAGATTAATACTTGGCTTAAGATGAAGAGAGTGCTCAGAAACAGATTTGTGCTGGAAACATATCTCTAAGATACTTTCACTCTGCTTTAGGAGTCGAGACAAGAAGGTCGAACTATTGACGAGTGTGTTAAAAAATTTCAAATGCTTATGATGCGTTGCGAAGAAGAGGAACTACTGCTCGAACAGTCTCAAGATTTGTTATCGAGTTAAGAGGAGACATTCGAGATATTGTGGAGCTCCAATGATTTGACACAATGGATGAAGCTATTAGGATCACCCAATGAGTGGAGAGGCAAAGAAAAAGCCGAGTAATGACCAGAATGCTAATTGGTTGACCAAGACAGGTAAGTCACCCAGCTCAATCTAGTATTAAGTTGAGCAAAAGAGTTCATGTCAGAGCCGAGTAAAAAGGCCGACCCGATGGTGAAGTGGTGACCTGAACTTATGAGAAGGGGTAAGGGTCTGGTAGGAAGATGAGCTAGATTAAGTGCTTTAAGTGCCAGGGGTTCAGACATATGGTTGTTCAGTGCTTAAACCAAAGGAAGGAAGACATCCTTAAGTTAAAAGTAGAAAGTACGGATGAGGAACCCGAGGAGGAAGAGGTTCCTATTGAGAAAGAAAATGCCAAGAAAGAACAGATTGAGGAGGACGTATTTCCCGAGGACTTAGACCAATTACTTATGATTATTCGGCGTACTATGAGCATGGAACCTTCATGAGAAGAGGAGCAGAGAAAGAATTTGTTTCATACCACCTATAAGGTGAATGATCAGATGTGTGCTCTCATTGTGAAAAGTAGAAGTTGCACCAATGTGGCATCAGCTGATCTCGTTTCTAAACTGAAGCTACCGATTGTTGCATATCCTAGGCTGTATAAGTTGCACTGGTCGAGTGAGAAAGGAACATTACATGTCACTTGGAAAATACTATCGCTGATCACTATGGAGAATTACTCTGACCAAATCCTCTACGACGTACTGCCCATGTACACTTCCCAGATGTTGCTGGGTAAGTCGTGATTATTTGATAAGAGAGTTATACATAACGGTTATAGGAACATATATATGTTCAAGAAGAATGATCAAAAGATCACACTGAATTTGATGACATTAAGAGAAGTTAACAAGTTGCAGGCGAAACTTGCTCACAGATTGAAGAAGGTTCTGGTGATGAGTAAAGTTGAGCTTCGAAAGGCCATCAATGCTGATTAACCGACCCTATTGTTGGTCAGGCGACTATTGGAAATGAAGGAGTGGGGTGAGCTTCCCTAGGGAATCAAGGAGTTGCTTGATGACTATGCCGACTTGTTTTCAAAACAGTTACCTGAGGGGTTGCCCTTAACTCAAGACATAAAGCACTGCATTAACTTAATACTCGGCACTGCACTATCGAATAAGCTAGTTTATCAAATGAATCTCAAGCAGGCTTTTGAACTCCAATGTCAAGTCAATGAGTTGCTGGAGAGAGGTTATATGAGAGAGAGTCTCAGCCCTTGTATTGTACCTACACTTCTAGTACCGAAGAAGGATGTAACCTAGCGAATGTGTGTTGACAGTTGAGCCGTGAACAAAATCACAATCAAATACAAGTATCCGATCCTGAGGCTAGAAGACATATTGGATGAACTGAGTAGAGCCAAGATTTTTAGCAAGATTGATCTCAAGTCTAGCTACCATCAAATTCGCATGAGGTCAGGAGATGAGTGGAAAACTACGTTCAAGACTCGACATGAACTTTGCAAGTGGATGGTCATGCCCTTTAGCTTGTCAAATGCCTCGAGCACTTTCATAAGACTTATGAACCATTTGTTAAGACATTTCATCGGGAAGTGTTTCATGGTGTACTTTAACAACATCCTAGTCTACAATGTCAACATGCCGAGTTACTGTGAACATCTTATAGCAGTCTTGGATATCCTTCGTGCTAAGAGACTATTCGACAATTTAAAGAAATGTTGCTTCTTCTAGGAGGAAGTGATATTCTTAGGGTATGTAGTCAGTGGAGGAGGCTTGTGAGTCAATGATGAGAAGATCAAAGCAATTGTCAAGTGGTCGACTCCTACTATTTGTGCCGATGTAAGAAGTTTTCATGGACTGGCTTTGTTTTACAAAAGGTTTATCAGGAATTTCAGCACCATTGCCACGCCACTCACCGAGCTAACAAAGAAGAACATCGACTTCCGATGGGGAGAAAAGGAGGAAAGGAGTTTTGCCAATGTGAAAGAAAGATTGACCTTCGCCCCGGTGTTAGTACTATTTGACTTTTACAAAATTTTTGAGCTAGAATGCGATGCATCGGATGTTGGTATAGGCACTGTCCTGATGCAAGAAGGCTAACCAATTACCTTTTACAGTGAGAAGCTTCGAGGACCATAACTGAATTACTATGTATATGACAAGGAACTTTTGGCACTAATTCGAACAATACAAGTGTGGCAATATTACTTACTACCGAGAGAATTTGTTATATATATTGACCATGAATCGCTGAGGTAACTCAGAAGTTAGACTAAGTTATCAAAGTGATAGGTAAGATAGGTTGAATTCCTTGAAGGAATCAATTTTGTAATTAAATACAAGTAGAGAAAGAGTAATGTAGTTGCAGATGCTCTTTTGAGGAGACATGCGTATTTATTAAAATTGTAGACCAGGCTGTTTGATTTTGCGAGCATCAAAGAACAATACTTTGGGCCAATAATTTCACAATGCATGGATGGGAGGATAGTGGACGAGTATTATGTGGAAGATGGCTACCTATTTTGAGAGGGGAAACTGTGCATGTTAACTTGTTCCTTATGGGAATTATTAATCAAGGAAGCCCATAATGGAGGACTTTCCAGATACTTTGGAGAGAGGAGGACTTGTGAACTATTGAATGATCGATTCTTTTGGCTGAGAAATCGAAGAGATGTGCACTAAGTTGTCAAAAGTTGTGCTATGTGCAAAAAGGCTAAGTGTTGAGCCGAACAAAGAAGAGCAATACCCCTACCTATTTTGATAAGGTCGTAGATTGAATTGAGTATAGACTTTATTCTTGGACTGCCACGAACTACTCAAAATAAAGATTCTATAATGGTTGTCATGGATGGGTTCAGTAAGATGGCACACTTCGTGCCTTGTACCAAAACTAACGACGCTTCGGTTATTGCTTCTCTTTTCTTACAAGAGATTGTATAGATACACGGCGTGCTGAGAAGTGTAGTCTCTAATAGAGACCCGAAGTTCTTGAGCCATTTCTGGAGAACCCTGTGGCGTCGGTTGGGAACCAAATTATTCTTCAGTACCTCATGTCACCCCCAAACTAATGGCCAAACAGAGTTGGTTAATTGTACTTTAGGGTTACTGCTCCGAACTGCAATAGGCAAGAACTTAGCTGGTTAGGACGTTTTCTTGCCAATGGTCGAGTTCACCTATAACCAAACTATACATGACACTACTAAGCAGACACCACTAAGCAGACTCCCTTTAAGGTGGTCTATGAATTCAACCTCGAGTTGCCCCTTTACTACGCCCTTATATCGGCACCCATACAAGAGGACCTTTATGCCTCAACCAGAGCACAATCTCTTTAGCACATCTATGACAAGGTCACTCAACACATCGACTAAGTTGCCAGAAGAATACGAGAAAAGACTAAGGGTAAGCCGGCTAAACAATTTTAGCAAGGAGACTTAGTATGGCTATACCTCAGCAAGGAACAGTTCCCAAACAAGAGAAAGAACAAATTATCTGCAAGAGCAGAAGGACCTTTCAAAATCCTCTAGAAAATTAGTGACAACCCCTACAGGTTGGAACTGCCTGAGGACTATGGGGTTTCTGACGCCTTCAACATTGCTGACCTTGGTCCATATCACCCTAACGGAGAACTGAGCGAACACCATTTGGATTTGATCCAAAATCCAAAACAACCTGGAGGGAATGATGGGAATCAAGATACGGGACCTCTGACTCGCAGCCGAGCCCAAGGATTAGAAGGACTAGCACGACGAATCCTTATACTCTAACCGACCCTTGCAAAGGCTGAGTACTTCCTTACCGAGTTACCTTTAATGCCGTATTGTATGATCGCCCATTATTCTGTAGTATACCAAGTTGATGATTACTTTCTAATGCTAAGTCGACCAATCACTCGGCGTAATGCTTGTTGAAAAGCCAAAAGATAGAGGATCTGGATTGACTAAGCCATCTCTACTCGGATAAGCCCATTTATCCGTACTTATGTCCGCATCTCCTAACAACCTCACCAATGTAGCATTGCTATGTATACAGTATTATATGTAAAATCTGTAGCATCAATGATTGTTTTCCTTATATATTCATTTTTACCCTTTTGTATTGTGTACATTATTTCTTTAGGAAATGTCCTTATTGTCTTTTCCCTTTTTGGACAAGTTGCCCTAACTTACAAGTAAAAATACCCTTGTACTTGAAGCTGTAATAAATCAAATTACCCTCAATACACTTGAGTACTTTCTTCCTTGCATAAACACTGTTTGTTTACTCTCATCATTACTTTTATCTTTTCCCTTGAGCAAGGTTAGGTGGCGAGTAACCTCATTGGACCAATTCGTACATTATATTGAATTGTACCGTAAGTCATTGAAAGTTCCATTGGTGCGTCATATCCTTTGGAGCTGTTTGTAGGTTTTGCTTATTGTTTCGTTTGTCATTTTGACCCTTTCGTACCTTTCCCAATTAACCCTTTTCGAGCTTTCTATAAGCTTGGACCCATCCAACGACTAGCTTTGTCTGTTCTTGGTTACGGTTCACAACATCTTAACTCCACTCAGTTCATCTAATTTGGGAATGGGATACTTGTACTTGATTGTGATCTTATTCATAGCTCTGCTATCTACATACATGTGCCATGTTCCATCCTTCTTGGGTACAAGGAGAGCCGGTACAGCACAGGAGCTAAGGCTCTCCCTCAAATATCCTTTTTCTAAAAGTTCATTGACTCGTCTTTAAAACTCAACAGCTTGTTCAGGATTCATCTGATAAGCTAGCTTATTTAGCAGAGTAGCGCTGGGTATCAAGTCAATGTAGTATTTAATGCCTTAGAAAGGGGGTAATCTTTCGAGCAACTGCTCCTACAACTCTAGTAATCGCCTAACCAAAATAAAAGTTCGCTTGTCGGCTTTTATAGCTTCTCGAAGCTTGGCTTTACTCAAAATCAAAGTCTTCTTAGATCCTTGAGCAAGCTTATAGCTTGCTAACTTGACTCAGTGTTATAAGGTTTAAAGTGATCTTCTATTCATCTTTCTCGAATACATAGGTGTTTTTGAACCCATCATATATAACCCTCTTGTCAAAAAGCCAAGGTCTACTTAGCAGAATATGAGATGCATACATGGGTAGCACATCTCAAAGAACTTTATTAGAATAATTTCCAATAGAGATTGGCAACAAGACTTGCTGAATGGCATGTAATGCTCTCTTCTCATTTAGTTAATGCAACTTATATGGCTTTGAATGAAGGATAGTTGATGACTTCAATTTCTTGACCAGGGTCAGCAAACACGACATTAGTGCAACTCCCACTATCAACTATGAGTGCACAAACCTACTCATGCACCTTGTAAGCAATGTGGAACAAATTCTCTCTCTACTCCTCTTCAGCAAATGGTTCTATACTCATTGTACAGTAGACAACTAAAGTTAGCTTGTCTAAGTCCTTGGCAAACACATCTTCCTTAACCAATTCCTCCTCTTGAGTGGTCTCCTTCTCGGAAGCAACCTCTTGCTCGAGTTCTTCATCAGTGCTATCCATTTCAAGCTTCAGGACATCTCCTTCGATAATCATAGTTCGTCAATTTGAACACTAAGCAGCTATGTATCTAAACCCTTGGCATTTGAAGTACTTGATCCAGCTCATCTTTCTTCTCGATCCTTACCACCTCTCATATGTTCTAGTCAATACATCACTATCAAGTTAGCCCTTTTGATCGACTCTAACATCTATCCTTCTGATTGCTTCGGTACTTGGTTAAACTTGGTAACTTCCTTAGGCAGGTTGACTCATCGAAGGTCAGGTTAGCTTATTTTTTCTTTACCTTTCCACTCGTTAGGATTTTTTATAGCCTCATCTAATGTGGTGAATTGTTGAAGCTCTACAATATCTCATATGTCATTTTTTAATCTATTATGAAATCTGGATACTGTTTAGGCCAACGACTCATCCACTTCACAGTGAATTATAAGTATTTGGAATTCTTCAACATATTCATCAGCAGTTTAACTTCCTCACCTTAGCTCTTGAAGTCGAGTAAAAGTGTCTTGCAAGTAAGTATTTGGTACAAACTTGTTTCTGAGGATCCTCATCATCTTAGGCTAAGTATTCACCTCTTTGTATCATTTTCATCTTCTTATGATTTAGAAGTTTTTTTCCACTATATCACGGGATATCTTGACAATTCAACAGCAGTAGTCATCATCTTCTCTCGGTTCTCATACTAGTAATAATAAAAAAATATTGATAAGAATCAAGCTACCGGATCTCTAAGCTGCAGCAGAGCTCAAGGATTGGAGGGGCTGGTATGACGAATCCTTCTGTTCTAACCAACCCTTGCCGAGGCTGAGTATTTCCTTGTTGAGTTACCTTTAATGTCATGCCGTATGACCGCCCATTATTTTGTGGTATGTCAAGTTAATGATTACTTGTAAACACCTCATTTTTGCCAATTTTTTATTAATTAAGCTAGGTTAATAAATAAACAGAAAAGTAGAAAAATAAAAAAAATTTAAAAAAGAAAAAAAAGGAAAAAGGAAAGAACAAAAAAAAAAAAAAAGAGAGAGAGAATCATATCAAGTTATGTCGTATCGAGTTAAGTCGAATTATATCGAATCAAGTCAAGTTGTAACAAATTGAGTCATAAGTTGAGTCGTATTGTGTTGAATTGAATTAAGTTGGATTGTCGGATTAGGTGACGATATGAGCTTAATTAATTTTAGGCCAAACCAATATAAAATAAAATTCATCTAATTTAAGGAATTAAATCAGATTAGGGAATTATTGAGCTAAATTGTAGAAGATTAGATTGGGCCTTGGAATAATAAAAAAGCCCAAATAAATTAGGGTTTCTAAAAGTTAGGGTAAACCTTGAAAGAATTGCAATCATATCTTCGATACGAAAGATTCGATTTTAAGCTTATAAATAGCACAATGACTAGAGATTTAGGGTTTTTTTTTTTTTTATCACACTCCTACACATACACCCAATACATTACTTCAAAAATACTACATGTTACCATACAACTACTACGCGCCACTACACGCAACACTACTGCAACACCATACAATACTACCCCTAGTACCATCGTACAACCACCTAGTAGTGCCCAGCTTGTCACCTAGTCTCTCGCCTAATAGTGCCCAGCCTATCGCTTAGTAGTGCTTAGTCTACCACCTAGTGTTACCTAGTACACCGCCTAGCATCGCCCTATCTCTTGCTTAGCCAGTCACCTAGTCTGCCCCCCCGTAATGCCCGGTTCACCAGCTAACACCAACAAGATTCGACATTAGGTAAATTTTCATTAATTTTTTTTATTATTTATTTATTTCATTAATTTTTATTAATTTACTTTATTTGTTATGTTTTTTTTTCCTTTATTAACTATTTTTGTGTTTAAGTACAATTTTTTTTATTGTTTATTGTTATTGCAAATTTTTTATTTTCCAATAAAATTTAGTTGAATTAATTTTTTTAAAAAAATCATGTTTTTTTTCTAAATAAAAAATATTTTTAACATATAGTGGTTTTGGAAAAAAAAATCTAATTTAAAATGCGTTTCTTTTAAAAAAGATTCGGTTAGTTAGGGTTTTTTTTATTTAATTTAGGAAACTTATATTTTTTTAGGTATTTTTCTTAAAATAATAAATTGATAAAAACGTAAACCTAGCTTGATTTTCAGTATAAAAATGACCTACTCACTAAAAATTTTATGAAAAAGGAATTACGGCCAATTTGATCCCGATTAATAGGTACGTAGGCACTTTCGGGGTGATTGTTAAAAAAAAAAAAATTTTGCACCTTTTCTTAGAAATTCGTAATAAAAAATCACTTTTAGTTATATTTTGTAAACTTAGGTATATTTTTAATATTTTTAGAAAAATTATAAAAAAATAAAGCCTATCAATTTTTTTTTACATGATGACTTAGTCTTAATAAGCTAGCTCCCGAACCTAGTTTTCTGATTCAATTTTCTAAAAATTAATTTTTTTAGAATATTCATAGACTAGTAGTCAAATTAAGGTTTTTTTTTTTTTACCAGTTGAACTGGTTGGCGACTCCATTTTTTTTAAAATATTTCTTTTTCTTTTTCTTTTTCTTTTTCTTTTTCTTAGTTTAATGTCGAGTAATTTATATTAAGCGAGGTAGGCTTAATAAATGTTAAATTAAGGAAATCAAAATAGGGCTTGATAGAATTAGCAACTCCATTGGAGACGCTTAATGAGCTAGCCATGTGAAAGTTAAAAAAAAAAAATTTAATGAGCTTTTATATTATTATTTTATTTTTCTATTGTATTATAGTTGTACTAACGGGTTTTTAGTGGCGTTGGCCCTAAGAAAAAAGCTTGGCCTAATGAGCCTTATTGGGAATTAAGCAGGGTTCTTTTTATTTTTCTTGTAATCATTTGCATGATTAGACAGAGTCAGATCTAAGCCACCTTAGAAACTTAAGACAGGCCGCCATTGTGTAACCTTTAGGTCGTTAGTATCTTTACCTCTGCTTAGCGATGATAGGCGAGCCCACTCAAGCTTCGATATAGCCTATTAGGTTTTTCTTTGGAAAGCCTTGGAGCTATAGAGCTTGAGACCAATAGACCCTACTCTCTCGCATTCTTTTTGAAAAAGGGATGGTTATTTTTAAATTATAAGAAAAGCTTGATTAAATTTGCTGTCATTTCATCGTCCATTTTTAGTTAAAAAAATCAATAACCCTTATATATAAGTATACACGAGTTTCATTTTTATTAAATCTTATTTTGAATATACTTATATATAAAGGTACTCTTTGACAGTGGATTTATCATACTTTCTATAGTTTATTAATGATCAATGCCATCGTACGCATGTATAGCATATTGCATCACATTTATTTTGCATAGTTGTTTGTATATGCTATCTTTTATAATATATGTGCATCTTGTAGGTTTTGTTTTATTTCATCAGTAATAAGTTGTGTAACATAACATTTAACATAAAATGCTTAAAATCATTAGTAATCCTCCTGTACCAATGTTAAAAAAAAAAAACTTCTAGATCAACTTATAATTTTTTTTTTTGGCATGTAATCATGGAAATTAACGATAATAAAGATTATTATGGAATTGTCATTTTTTTAAAAAAAACTTTCCAACATTGTTTTAAAAAAATAAATTTTATTATCAAAAACCAGTTTCATGATAATGTTTTACTCGGTCAATTTCTATTGTAATGCCCCACATATACCATATTGTTAAGAACTAACAAAATAAAAAAAATAAAAATTTAATCATTAGATTTCTATTGTGAATTATTTTCCATCTTAAGGTTATTAATCTTGTAAATGTTTAAGTTCTCATTTTTTGCATTTAACCCTTAGGTTGTCATGGTCTTAATAGAGTTTTCTCTATGAGTTGTCACCCTTATATCATTTATTCAAGAAGTTTCTCGTTGTAAAATTATTTTCACTTCTCCATATCATCCTTGTAATATTATCGTCATCCTATGTCCTTAGTCATTAGTGCCAATATTTTCTTTGTTTAGATTCGTCGATATCAGTATTAGGTTTCTATCACATAAAATAAGCATTGATTTTCTAATAAAAGTTTTCAAAAAAAAAAAAACGGTTTTCAAAACAAAAAAGCGATACGATATTGCTAACAAGAAAGGATTCTTGCAGGCTTTGAAAGATTGTTTTTTAAGTGATCTGGCCCAACTTAAAGCCCATAATCACTCATTTTCAAAAACAAGATGTCTTAAGCTCTCGAACATGAAATAATTACAACCGAAGGGGTTCTAGGAAAGTTTGCGAAGAAAGTCGAGACCATGGCCCATACATAAGCCCAAGAGCTTATTGACATACCATCTAAGATAGATAAGTCTAAAGAGTTGCTGATTCATGAGTTCAACAATAGCAACAAGGGCTTGGGGAAGGAATTGGTGTAGAAATTGATGAAGATGGAAGAAGAAATCTTTCAGAAAATTGAAAAGAAAATGAGAGTTCTCAAGGATCATGATGTACAAAATGATTTGGGCTTGAGCAATGTTTGCACTTTTGAAGACCATGAGTTAGCCAAGAAGTTTAAGATACCAAATTTCTAAAAGTATGATAGAACAAGTTATCCTAAACTTCACCTTAGGCTTTATATTCGCAAGATGGCTTAATTCTCTAAACATAAGTAGTTAATGATGTAAACTTTCCAAGATAACTTAACTGAGTTGACGTTGATTTGGTATGCCCAACAAGACTTAGTTAAGCTTGATGCTTGGGATAAGTTAGCTCGAGCCTTTTATTAGCAATATAAGTTCAATGAAGAAGTAGCTCGATCCCTAATGGATTTGAATAACATGAAAATGAAGTTGACCGAGTCCTTTAAGGAGATTGTCCAGAGATGGAGATCTACAGCAGCTCGAGCTACAGTACAATTGCTAGAAAATGAATTGATCAACATATTCATCCGCACATTAAGTGAACCTTATTATAATCACTTCTTAGGCCATACTACTTCTACGTTTGCAGATGTAATTGCAACTAGTAGTTGCATTGAAGATGCTATTAGAGTGGGGAGATTGATAGAGAAGGGATCAGCCCTGTTGGATTTAGAGGCCATTATGAACATTACGATGTCTTATCTAATGATACACGAGCTTAGTACCTTAAGCATTGGTCCAGAGCTCAAGGAAAATAAGTTAAGCTAGAAATCACTTAGAAGGAGGTTGACTCATATCCCGATTCCTATGTCTTGAGTCTATCGCCGCCTAAAAGTAGAGGGTTTGCTACATCTTAAGAATCCAACACCAGGATATAGACTTCGAAAATACGATCCCAATGCACAATGTGAATACCACATTGGTCAGCAAGGCTATGCTACTGACCATTGTTGGTACTTGAACAACAAAGTCCAAGATTTGATTGATGAAAAATTGGTCCAATTGGACTTCGTTAGAGATCCAAGGCCTAAATTCTATATAGAGCCCATTATTAACATGATATAAAGATTGGAAAAGTTGCCAAAAGTAGACTTGAATGGTCAAGCCCGGGAGGCATGTCACTGTCAAGGTTTGGAAGAAAGGGTTGCTACCCTAGAAGAAAAGTTAGTGATATTAGAATAAAGGCTCACTAGTACGGAAATGGTAATAGGTTATGTGCTTAAATAGCTCAAAAACTTATATCTTAATACAGATAGAAAATTACAGCCCAAGCTTAAAGTTGATTCAACGAAAGAGAAAGTAAGAGCAAATGTATTGATTGGGAAAGCCCAGAATCAAGATAAGCCCATCCACAACAAGAGGAGGAGATTTACGCAGTTCAAGATTCTAATGGCCCAAGTATTCAAGCAATTGAGAAATATGGGACTACTGACATGCGAAAACCCAATAAAAGAATACAAGCCAATGGATCGTGACCCTAACAAATGATTGAATATCATGTAGGCTAAGTAGGGCATACCACTGAAGATTATTGGAGATTGAAGCATAAGGTACAAGATTTGATTGATGCCAAGATTATCCAACTAAGTTTTATAAAGATTGATGGGTCGATTAGCAGTAGTATTTCTTTCCTAAGTTGTGAAGAGGCATCAAATAGACAACCTTTGGTATTAGGCATTGAGGATCTACTGCTATCATTTGATAAGGTAGCTCGCCATTTGAAGTAGTTGGGTATATCTCCGAAAGATCAATTTAGTTGAATGGGCTAAATTAGAAGAAGCGATAGAAATAAGGGTAAGAAGTAGAAAAAAATTTTAGTTCCTGCATTTTTTTTTTAGAATAATTTTTCATTCTGGAGCTCGTAATAGATACGAGTTATTGAATAAAGCAGTTTTCATGTATATTCTGGTCTTTGTACGCTATGAAGCTAGCTCAATTCAAATAGAGGCATTTCGAATAAGTGAAAATGGATAAAGAAAATGTGAACTCGAAACTTAAAACTTTTTACCTAAGGGAATTATAACACATTACTTGAAAGGTTTTGGATGAGAAGAGGCAACTCATGTCCTAAACATTAACCCTAGACTCATGTGAGAGTTGAGCACCATCAAGGTGAATAATTAGGCTCATTCCTTAAAGGAGGCCCATCTTGAACTTGGTACATATGTCAAAATGATATTAGACATTCGTTTCATTATCCACAAACACAGTTTTCCCTTGCAAACCCATTTGAACTTTTAAGGGATTTTTCTTAAAATTAGCCCTGCCAGTAACCACATCAAACTGGGGCAATCAGGAGGTTAGGATCATTAATTTAGAGAAAAGGAGTAGACTAACTTATGCTTGCCTTAGTAATATCAATTCACGAGCAAATATTGTCATAGATAGTTTAATTTCTTTAAAATGAAGAAGAGTTTCAAACCATATACACTTCACTCAGCCTATACACAAACACATTAAGTCCATAGATTCTTTCTCAAACACTATAAAACCATGTACACTTCTCCCAAGCTTATATACCTTGAACCTACTTTTTGTGCTTCAAATCCTATTAAGTGAAAACTCAACAATGGAAGGTGACAACCTTGACGAAAAAAAAAAGAAAAAAGAGAAAACAAGGAGAAAAAAAAAAAGAAAAAGTGAAAAAAAAGAAGGATTGAAGATATTAGCAAGGTGATCATCTTAAAAAAAATAGCCAAAAATAACCTGAAGTCCGAACTGGTGATGGTATCTAAAATCTAAACACTTTCAATTCCTAAGCTTAAAAGCAAAGCCCTCATTTTATGATTCAACCCACTATACCAGTCTTAATGAAACTCTTTTGACTAAAGAAATCGACTTATCTTAAGCGAAATTTGCTCACGAAACTGGAGTATGCCCATGTTCAGTTTCTCCTAGGTTCTTGACTTGTAAACTCGAGACTGATTGCATATGATTTCTTCAAAATTGGCCAAGTACATTGATATCTATTTACTTAAACCATTGACCAAAAGCCTTACATTGCAAATCTAAAAAGGACCTATTGATTGACTAGAATGTACCACTTATAAGATAGACTATAATTTTTGGAATTGATGTTGAGAGTAAAAGTATACTTATGAGAGTGCAAAAAAGTCCAATTTGACTAAATATTTCAAGTAATGATATCCATCCCTTTAGTGGAAAATTGAAGAGTTAAGTACTTTGTCAAAAACGTGAATGGTTATTAGTGATTCTAAAAAGTTCAGAGATCATAAATTATGTTCCAGGAAACAAGGCTATGAGAATGAGCGATCAACTGCTAAGGGGCAAGTTAACCCCTTATTTATGGTCTTTAGAGTTTTCAAAATTTTCTTACTTGTTAGCAACACAATTTTCTATCGAAGAGTGTTTTTGAATTTCTAGACAAAAAAGAAGAAAAAAGAGAAACCTTTTAAAAAAAAATGAAATGAAACCTTTTTAAAAAAAGAAATTGTCAAAGAGCAATATTTTCAAAAAATTATCAAAATCCTTCAAACTCAAGTCTTAGATTATTTTGTCAAAACTCATTAAAATCCTTTTTAGGATCACTTGCTTAAAGGAGTGCTGCTCTATTCTTAGTTGGGTCGCTTGCTCAATAGAGCGCCATCTAATTTTTTCTAGGATCGCCTGCTTAAAGGAGTACTGTCTTATCCTTAATTGAGTCGCTTGCTCACTGGAGCTCTATCCAATCCTTTTTAAGATCACTTGTTCAAAGGAGTGCTGTCTTATCTTTTGTCGGATCGTTTGCTTATAAGAGCGCTGTCATATTTATTCATTTTTAGGAATGCTATCCTATCAATCCTTTCTTGGATCGCTTGCTTAAAGGAGTGTCGTCCAGTCATTTAAAAGATCACTTACTTATGAGAGTGTTGTCTCATCTTGTCTTTAAAAGATATATCCTTTCGAGTAACTCATCTTAAAAGAGATATATCATCTTTAGATTATCCGCCAAAACAAGTTTTTGATCTTGAAGAGATTTATCTTCTTCAAATTATCCAAGTTGGGTCTAGCAAAAATAGGTATTTTTTTTGTCTTTGTAGTAAAGTTCTAATCGAACTCGCTACAAAGAGGGACAGCTGTAGATGCCTCATTTTTGCCAATTTTTTATTAATTGAGCTAGGTTAATAAATAAATAAAAAAGTAAAAAAATAAAAAAATTAAAAAAAAAATTAAAAAAGGAAAAAGGAAAGAACAAAAAAAAAAAAAAGAAAAGAAAAGAAAAGAAAAGAGAATCATATTAAGTTGTGTCGTATCAAGTTAAATCAAATTATATCGAGTCGAGTCAAGTCATAACGAGTCGAGTCATAGGTCAAAGCGAGTTGAGTCAGAAGTCGAGTCGTGTTGTGTTGAATTGAATTGAGTTGGATTGTTGGATTAGGTGACGATATGGGCTTAATTAATTTTGGGCCAAACTAATATAGAATAAAATTTATCTAATTTAAGGACTTAAATTAGATTAAGGAATTATTGGGCTAAATTGTAGAGAATTGGATCGGGCCTTAGAATAATAAAAAGGCCGAAAATAAATTAGGGTTTCTAGAAGTTAGGATAAATCTTAGAAGAATACGCTTATAAATAGCACAATAGCTAGGGATTTAGGGTTTTTTTTTTTTTATCATACTCCTATATACACACCTCATACACTACTTCAAAAATACCACGCGCTACCACACAACTACTACGCGCCACCACATGCGACACCACTGCAACATCATACAGTATTACCCTAGTACCACTGCACAACCACCCAGCTTGTCATCCGGCGTCACCCAATAGCACCCAATCTACTGTCCAGCATTGCCTAACAGTGCCTAGCTTGTCATTCAGCCCACTGCCTAGCGTCACCTAGAAGCGTTCAGTCTCTCGCCTAGCCAGTCGCCCAATCCACCGCCCAGCATTGCCTAGCAACGTTCGGTCCACTGCTCAACACTAATACGATCCGACGCTAGGTAAATTTTCATTAATTTTTTAATTAATTAATTATTTTTATTAATTTACTTTATTATTTATATATATATTTTCCTTTATTAACTATTTTTGTGTTTAAGTGCAAATTTCTTGATTGTTTATTCTTATTGCAAATTTTTTATTTTCCAATAAAATTTAGTTGAATTAATTTTTTTTTTTTTGAAAAATCATGTTGTTTTTAATAAAAAAATATTTTTTAAATATAGTGGTTTTGGAAAAAAAAAATTTTAATTGAGTTTTTTTTCAAAAAGATTTGGTTAGTTAGGGTTTTTTTTGTTTAATTCAAGAAACTTAGATTTTTATAGGTTTTTTTTTTCTTGAAATAATAAATTGATAAAAACTTAAACCTGACTCAGTTTTCAATAAAAAAAACTACTCACTCCCTAAAAATTTTATAAAAAAAGAACTATAGTTGGTTTGATCCCGATTAGCGAGTACATAAACACTTTTGGAGTAACTATTAAAAAATAAAAAGAAAAAATTTTCTCCTTTTCTTAGAAATTCGTAATGAAAAATAAAAATAAATCATTTTTAGTTACATTTTGTGAACTTAGGTATATTTTTAATATTTTTAGAAAAATTATAAAGCCTATCAATTTTTTTTATTTACACATAGTGATTTAGTCTTAATAGGTTAGCTCCCAAACCAAGTTTTCTAATTCAATTTTCTAAAAATTAATTTTTTTAGAATATTTGCAGACTAGTGGTCTTGAAAACCCTAATTTTATTTTTTTTACCAGTTGAATTGGTTAGCGACTCTATTTTTTTTAAATAATTTTTTTTCTTTTCCTTAGTTTAATGTTGAGTAATTTATATTAAGTGGGCTGAGTTTAATACAGGTTAAATTAAGAAAATCAAAATAGGGCTTGACATTACTTTCTAGTGCCAAGTCGACTAATCATTCGATATCATCCTTGCCGAAAAGATGAGAGATAGAGAATTTAGACTAACTAAGTCATCACTGCTCGGATAAGCCCATATGTTTGTACTTTTTGTCTGCATCTCTTAATAATCTCGCCAATGTAGTATCGCCATATATACAATATCATACGTAGAATCTGTAGCACTAATGATTATTTTCCTTGTATATTTATCTTTACTCTTTTATATCGTATACATTACTTCTTTAAGAAATGTCCTTTTTGTCTTTTCCTTTTGGGGTAAGTTACCTTAACATATGGATATAAATATCCTTGTACTTATAACTGTAAATGATTAGATTATTTTTAATACACTTGAGTATTTATTTCCTTACATAAACACTGTTTGTTTACTCTCGGCATCACTCTTATCCTTTTCCTTGAGTAAGGTTAGGTGGCGAGTAACTTTATTGGACCAATTTGTCCGTCATATCGAATTGTACTGTAAGTCCTCGAAAGTTCCATTAGTGCGTCATATCTTCAAAAGCTGTTCGTGGGTTTTGCTTATTGTTTCATTCGTCATTTTAACCCTTTTGTACCTTTCCCCATTAACCATTTTCAAGCTTTCTACAAGCTTGAATCCATCTAGCGACCAGTCTTATTTGTTTTTAGTAACGATTCGCAACAAATATGCTCAACTTTCTCCTCCTCCTAATGCAAATAGTCATTTGTACTCTTAGAACCATTGAAGCTCGGAATCTAAAGCTTCACATGGTCGGCAGCTTGAGGTGCTTGAGCTTGTTCTTCTTCCTTAATATATTCTTCTTCATCATCATCATCCATATCTCCCAAGTCAATCTTTCGTTGTACTTGTCCTTTTACTCCTCTATCTCGAATTTATCGAGCTAGGTTCTAACTTCTAGCAGGTTGAGCAGCTTGTGGGGTATTCTGTATAACTTCAACTAGTTGATAAGCCATTGCATGAACAACTCTGCTCAAATTAGCTATGAGGTTAACTATCTCATTGAATCTTTCATTTTTACTTCGAGGGGTGCCCTAGGACTATCGATCATGGTGGACAATACCACTATTATCATACCTAATATTAGCATTAACACTCGAATTTTCCATTTCTACGACCAAAACTCGATAATAAAACTCAAAATCCAAGAAACAATGATGCAGTTCTTTACTCCAAACAATACAAACACATACTCAAACACTTCTTCACACGAAAGTTCAGTATATCGCAAACATAATAGCCATTTCCAATAACAACAGTCCAATTGAAACTTGCTTTGTTTTTGTATATTAGAAATAGGGCAAAATAAAATATATGACCAAAACAAGCTACTACTCTTTCTACTTACTCGAACTTTAACAGCTAACTTCTAAGTAACTACAACATACTATTATAACAATCATTACTTACAAGAAAGCTCAAACGTAACTTACCCAAATGAAACATCTACTTTGATACTAAGATGATACGTTACGTTGAGAGTTAACAAGGACAAACGTATTATGGTGGGTTCAAGCTTGCAGAAAGCTCGAAAAAAGAGATGAGAATGGTGCTAAAACAGGGAAAGTAAAACAAGCAACCCATAAATAGCTCCAAGAATATGACATACCAAGAATTTTCGAAGACTCATAACATAACTCAATATAACGTACGAGGTAGTTTGGTGAGGTTACTTGCCACCAACATTACTTAAGGGTTAGAATAAGAGGGATGTAAACAAGTTAACAAGAGTAATGTTCATACAAAGGAGTACAGTACATTCAATATTTTGAGATAAGACGATCCTTGTGGTTATATATACAGTAGGTATTTATACTTGAAAAACTAAGGCAACTTGCTTAAAATGGAAAAGATTAAAAGGTAAATATTTAAAAGAAGTATTGTTTAAGGAATAATAAAAGGGTATAAATGAAAATTCAAAGAAAATAGTGACTAATACAGTAAAATCCTTCATGTTGTTCCGGACACGTGGCGGCAGATTACTGGAGATACTTATAAACCATGCCATACTAAGAGAAAGAATGGGGCTAGTAAGATTTGACTTTTCACAAAAGAAGACAGCTACATAGCATACCACTTTATCTCCTTTGTTATAGGATAGGTTAGATAAAGGAAAAGGATTCTTAGAGATGGAGACATTAAGAGGGTTTCCAAGGTTTCAACAGAGGTAGGAGTTAAGGTAAAGTTGTGTTGTTAAGTCAATTTGTGGTCAGATCAGAATGAGTTGTCTAGAAAGCAGGTTTTGGTGAGAAGTGTTCTATGTTGTAAGGGGATTGACTAGTTTGAACCTAAGTGCTTGTGTATTTTGATGGATCATAGGCCAGATCAATTGCTAAGGCCTGTTAAGCTTTTTGTAGCTTGTGATAAAGAAGGAAGACTACTAAAAGGGGGTGTGGCTTTGGTTAATGCAATAAGCCTAAAAGCTACAGAATTTCAAACTATATCTTACACTTTGAATTGTGTTAGAAAGGAAAAGTGAAATAAAGTGGCTCTATTTACGAATTACCTTTTACTATTTCAAACTTTTTCATCCGAAAAAGGGGGAAACTCATTAATTATTGGATTAGTAATTTTCTTTATGTTTAAGTTAGTTGGAGTCTTTTTTCGATGTTTCGGTTTCTCTTTATTTTGTTTGTTGCTCTCTGAATAACGTTGTTGATTGTGTAACCTTAGATTTTAGGAAGAGAATATGCCTATAAAATTGGTGGTTAAACCCCCATTATCTCTCTAAAGCTACTTTCTTTAAATTTGTTTTTGTTTAGAGATATAGTTTTATTGTGGAAGTGCTGTTACTACTTAGATACTTGTTTATGAATAAAGTTAATCTATTTTTTGAGAAAAAAAAAAATCCATTTTTTTCTTGGTGCGGTTTGGCTGAGTATTGTGAACTGTGTCCACCCGTACCGCAACGTCAGGTAAGTTAGGAGTCAAATACAAACGACATATAGATTGTCAGCTCAGGACCTGACGGCTCGGCTACTATGTATAGCCGCATGGATATGAATTTCTCCGTACAGTGGACGCGCTGTCAGTCACGGGAGGCCATAACTACAACTTCCCTTCGCAGCATCCAACTGATTTTCGTTGCAATCCAAGGAATCTCCACGTTTCGTTTTCTCATTGGTTGAAAACCGCAATTATCGGGATTCCGGAACCCAAAGTTCCTATTTTCAATCCCCTTAAATTTGGTGTTTTAGGTGCGAACTGCTGCCGCGTTTCGGGTGCGCGTGCGTACCTGTTATTTATTTTTCTATCATAAATATGATAACATCCCCATCATAGGCTTCTTTTGTATTTCATTTTTTCGTTAATGACTTCGTCCTAATTAAATTTAACGTGTATATACGTATGTCTCTAATTTATGTATTTTTATTTTAAACGATAAATGTTGAAGCTCGAATGTACTGTTTTATTAGGTTTCTTGTCCTGTCAAAAACAGATTCAAGGTGTGTTTGTCTGTGGAAAATTACGTTTGGGATTTCCTTTTTTTTTTTTTTTTTACGTTTGTAATAATTGAATTCCTAAGACTTTTTAAATACAATCCCAATAATTTCAAGAGGCTACAGTAATTAATGGTTTTTTAGTAACAATTAATTTAAGTAGTGCAGCTTACAACCAATGACCTGTAATTAATCATCGCTAACAATGTTGATGAAAAATGAGAAAATTAATTTTTTTCAAAAAGAGAAATTATCATTTTTGATTAGCGTTTTCTATGATCGTTAAAGATTGCTGCTCATAATCAATCACTATAATCACCTTTTATTGTCACTTGTTGCTATAAGTTGCTAGAGTCTACAACTTTTAAGACCACGCTGTATTAATATATATGACAACTACAAATTTTTAATGGTAGCAAATATTTAAAAAGAATGGAATAGGTTGTCTGTAAAACAAACATATTCAAAAAGTTTTTTACGAACTGTAAATAAGGTCAATTAATTAAATAACACATAATATTTAAAACAAAGATTAAATGATAACGTAACAAAGACATATGAAGTTATTTCTTTTTTTCCGTATCTTTTGAAATTGCCTAAGAAACACTATAAACATACTTTTTAGGATGGAATCCTCTATTGTGATACATGATTTTAGTTTTTCTCTCTCTCTCTCTCTTTTTTTTTTTTTAAACTTTTATAACACGTCTATAACATGTCTGAATATAGAAATTCTTAAGTATAGAATTTCTGCATCTCATGATTCACCTAACGAATATTGAAAACCTATAAGTTGAAATATAATACAACTTACATGACCGAAATAAAACCTGACATATGTTATAAAAATGAGAAGTGTTAAAAAAAAAAAGGCTCATATTATGTGATTTGCATAAAATACAACACAAGTTATGAAAATGAAACGAGGCTAAAGAATAAATTACTTGACCGACACAAAACAAAACATGACACATGTTATAAGAGTGAAATATGCTAAAATACAAACTGTATGTCTAATACTGAATACGACACACAAGTCATATAAAAGTGAGAAAAAAAGCTAAAATTACATCATGTTATAATACCCCACTTTTTATGTTCGTAGTGTTGTTCATTTGATTTGATATACATTTTCTACTTAACATTTGCTCAAATTATGGTTCAATGGGTGCCATATAGAAGATATATACAGTTATGTTAAATAAATTGCAGTTGCAAACACGAGTTCTTGTTTAAGGACGTGCACAAAATTAGGTCCATGGGATGGGATGGGATGGGATGGATGGTTTTGATGAGGAGATTTGGATTCTTTTTCTTTATCAATTTTTTTTTTTCAATTTACAAATCAAGATTAAAATTATTTAAACTCTTGAATTTTCTATAATGATATGATGAAGTCATTTTCTTGTGATATTAGCAATTGCATGTACATAACAAAATTTAAAACAAGTAAATTGAGAAAAATTAAATTGAAAGATACATTTCCCTAAGGAAGACTTATACATTAGCTTTCTTAAGTAATCTTTTTTGGGATTTTAATTCTCAACCCTTCTTTTCATTTTTTTTCTATTTTTTAATCCTTAGAAACATTATATGTTGTCTTACAATGGAGCTTTTAGGAATAAGATTTGAAATATTTTAAAATAAGAGTTATCTAAAACACTTATATGTTATTTAAAATTTGTTTCAAATTATGCCCTAAATGAATTTTCATACTAAATGAAAAAAATATGCTAGAAAATACATAAAAGACCAAAAAGAGCCCGAGCATATAAACATAAATCAATAAGAAAATACAATGAGAAAAGAGAGATCACCGTTCATTATTGAGTTAACATGCTAATGCTTGGAATACATCCAAAAGTAAAGTGAGAAGACAAAAGGGGTCGATGGTGGGGGTAGCCAAAATCAATGGCCTTGACAAGTTTTTAAAAGGGAATTGCCACACGTAACGATCTCTCATTGGTCACTCTCGTACAACCTGACGTGTGACTCGACAACTACTCCACGGACCACACACAACACAAACCCTAACCCTAGCTCTGAATTAATCTCCATCCTCCTTCTCTCCCTTAATCATTGTCGTTCGACTTCTAAAACTATATGTGTCACTCACTCTTCCATGCTTTGCTCATATTCCTATATTTAACCTATGTGCATATGGTCTTCTTGGTTGGTTTTAAACACCCACAAAGTCAAAGGATGTTACATGAGCTCGCCAGCTGCCTTTTAGAACCTTGTTTATACCGTATTATATATGTATATAAAATTGTTAATAAATACTTAATATTCAAAGTTACGAGTCTACATAAAATCGTTAGAAGACTTAAAATTAACATAAAAACACAAATTTCTATAATTTATATAAAATAACATTAAAAAAACAATAGATATACTTATAAAAAACTCGAAATTATGAAGAAAGATATGTAAAGTCGAAACTAATTATTTTTCTTTGTTTTTTTTTCCCTTAAAAGTGATGAATTGAAGAGAATAAAAGGTTTTAACTTATTTTGAGTTATTAATGGTATAGGCTAAATAAATAATTTTTTCTTATAATTAACTTTTCCATCGAAGATAAAACTTAAATAAATACTATGAATATAGAATAAGGGATTAGAAGAGACAAAGAGGTAATAATTTAAAATAAAATAGGGAAGGTAATTTAATGCTAAAATAGTCAATGAGCTAGTATAAGCCTAATTATATGTATTTTTTATTTTTGGTAATTAAATTCATATATATAGAATTAGTAAACTTGATTAATAATGTAAGTTTTTACCGTATTTAATATGTAAAACTAGTTAAAAACGTAAATTTTCATGTAAAAATAATTTTATACTCGAGTTAACATGGAAAAGCCTTCTCAAATCATAAATTTATCGAATGACATTGGTAAAATCATAATTTTGATAACTATGTATATATTTGTTAGGAGGGTATACATTAAGATATAGAGAGTTCCATTAATGGGAGCCCATAGACACTTATTACTGGCTACAAGAAATTACGCATTTTCTAATACTATTACATAGATTAGGGGAAAGAAAAACTATATATAATTTATAAAAGCAAAAGGTTTCTTTTTCTAGCCTTTGATAAGTAATGCCTATGTAGTATAATTAATACTTTATAAATTATACATTTTTTAAAATAAAGTCTAAAAGCTATTCATCAATATATTATTTCTTATATTTATTACGTTTTACTATATTGTATAAGCTTTTTAGAATAAATAATGCACTTGTAAAATGTTGAGATAGCTACAAATTGTACTACGATAAATAGGCTAGGTGTGGTTTAGTAATGTTGTATGAAAACTTAATTATTTGGACGAATAAAAAAATCCAAATAATTAAGTTTTAATTAGGATATTTTAAAGACATTTGGATTGATGTTGTGCAAAATTTCCTAGCTCGACATAATTAAGTATTCAACAAGATCTTTTATTAGCATTTAGACCCTTAAACTTCTTTCTTACTCGTATAGATCCATCATGGGCCTCTAAGCCCCTTACACTTCTAAAACCAATTGTTGATAAAGAAAGCAAAACCAACCATGGCTATCGATAAATCTTTCTTTTTAAATATCGTTAAGGTTATTTTAGTTTAGTGATAGCATCATTGGATAGACTATGGTTTGAATGCTTTTTTCCCAAGTAATAACATAGGTGATAGAAAAAAAGAAAGAAAGAAAGAACATATTGGTTCCTATCTTAAAGAAATTTGCTAATTACACGAGAGAAAAGAATTTGCTAGATCCCTATATAGTTATTCATTATATATCATGTTGATATTATATTTACACAATAAAATTCATAGCTCTAGGACGGTACAAAATGAACTTAATTTGACATAGAAGCCGTCTTTCAATAATTTTGTAGATTTTATTTCCTTAGAACTGTATTTTTATGTTTCAATGTACTTTTATAAAAAAAACTCACCTTTCTTATATTAATATACCAGTTGCTCAATAAATCCATTTCTTATATGTAACAGTTGTCCTACGACACGATGTATCATGATATATATTTAATATATGCCCTAAATTTGACCTTATAGTGATTTATACATCCTACTTAAGTAACCAAATCTTAGATTCTCCAAAGACCATAATATGTATGAAAATTTAGTAAGTTGAAATAAACTTAAGTTGTTTCGACAAAAGGAAATATATGATTAGCATATGTGTTCTAATAAATGAATGATATCAATCATTTCCTATTGTGAATTAACATTTGAAAACATGTGTTCTTACTACTACAAACTAACATTAGTATATAATCATAAAATGGCATGATCAAAGAGTGAAGCATTTGTTTAGATTTTTATAGTTAAATAGTATGAACATTGATCGCTTTATAAGACGGACCAGGTTTGATTCCTTCTTTTTATAGTTGTTGTAGTTGTATCTGGAAAAAAAAAAAGAAAAAAAGAAAAAAGAAGAGTAAAGCATTTTAACGGAAAATCTAGCTTCTCCTCCATCTTTCTTCTTTCTCAACATTTGTTTCTCCCTTCTTTCATCTCTATTATTCTTTGGATAATAAGCAAATTAAGATGAAATCTTTGACATTTACCCTACATGCATGAGATATATTGACTTTTAAAGAAAAATGTACACGTGTCGATTTGATCCCCGAACTCTTATCTCTTCAAATATAAATTCAGCCGCATCTTTTAATATATCGATTGAGCTATCTAATTATATATACTTAAATCATTTATGCCTGTTTTTAATTCTGTTTGTACCATGGGTGACCTTTCATATGTTTTGTAGAAATAAGTCTGCGTTGCACATTGATTGGTTGTTCCATTGAGAGCGATTAGCCCTCTTCAAGAGCCGCATGTTGCCTTCTGACATATATAATGCAAGGAAAAAGTTGGTTCAAACTTTCAAAAGTTCCTAATTTTAAGTTGAATTAAATATTTTAAATTATTTAATTATCTACTATTTTATTAGAACAAAAATTTGTAGGGTCAACGTTGTAATAAGTCATTCGAACACCAATTAATTACAATTGAAAAGGGAGATTCAGAATTATACGACGTTTTTAAGAGGATAGCAATTGTATCAAACAGGCTATACGATCTTTATGTTAACTACCAGTTCACTTGCTGCCTGTTTTATTATTTACGACATATTCTTATGGAACTTTGGCACGATTCATCTCAAGATTTAACTGGCATATACATGCTTGTTCTAAACACATGTACATCCCTACAATTTTATGGAATCCATTATCTGAAATTCATCAATATTAAGGAACAAAGTGATGGAGCTCGGTTTTATTTATGGTGAAACAACGCTGAGACTATGTGATCCTTGCTTAATTAATTTTCATCCCAAACATAAATTAAAACCCAATCCCAACATTACATGTGCATACTTTCAGAAAATATTATATCTATTTTCAACGTATAGACGAATATATATCAGATAAATTTAATTGTTGCATTCATCAGTCGGAACTAATTAATGTTGTTGCTGCGATTAAATTGGGATGTAATTGTTTGGCATTAAACTTCCTCCGCACATTTTTTTAATATTTGGTACAACCTAGCTTTTATAATGTTCCATTGTTATTATTCATAATTAAAAGTAGATAACTAAAAGTATTATAATTTAGTGGTATTAATATTGATTTCCTAATGAAATTTATTAGGTTTGACTCTTTCCTCCTATTATTATAATGTAATTGTTATCAAAATAAATAAGTAAAAGTAGATTCAATATTCTCATATAATGTGAGGCAAGAATAGTGATGGATAACGTTATTGGGGTGGCTAACTATGATGGAAATTATTGATTAAAAATATAGAATTTGAATATTCTTCTTCTTTTTTCCTTTTTCTTTTTTCCTAATATTATTTTCTGTCATAGTCAATTATTGATGTACTAATATGCTCTATACACCTTTCCTCCTCCCCAACTTTCACCTACCATTAATAACTACTAGCTACCACAATATTTTGAAATTATGTTAGATCATAGATAGCAAATAATTAAAAAAATTATAAGACGGGTTTTACCAGACTAACTATCAAGTATAATAATAGTGGATGAATAGCGTAAAGATGTCTATTCTTTTATCTATATGTATATAATTTATATATAGGGATTATACTTTCTTTACCCATTCATGATGCTAAGTATTGCGCACCTCATTCATTATAAAGTGTATATTATACAAGTCATCATGAATGGCTTCTTTTGTTACAAGTCAATAGCGAATTAAAGAAAGCTCAGTAAAAATAAAAAATAAATATATGGCTGAGAAAGAATCTAGGGGCAATTCTGGAAAAAGAACAAAAAAGAATCTAGGGGCAAAGGGGCAATTTGGGTAATCACGGCCGAGAGGAGACATGGGGATTCACCTTACTTCCCTCCGCGTTACACTGCCTACTGAAATTAGGTCTTATCCTCATTGGTCATTGCCAACTTCCAGTTGCATTACATGTTAAAAAATAAATAAATAAAACAAGGAAAGTCATAGTGAAGTGAGTGTGACGAGACAGCAAGGCAACTTGGTTTTGTTTATATGCAATTGCACATGACATAGCTACATATAATATAACGATTGGTGACTGTTAAGGTGTACTATTCTCGGATCTGTTATTATTACTATTTTCTAATCTTACAATCTTTCTGGACCGGGGAGGGAGAAAAGACGTTATACTGTACTAATGGACGCTTCTTTCTCAACCAATATTTCATTAACGATGTTTCTAAGACATTAACTAAAAATAAAAAAAAAAGTTTTACATTTTATAATATGCTTTATAAAAAGTTAAATATATTGAAAAATAAAATATTTACTTTTTCTATTTGATATTTTAATAAGTATTTAAATATCAAGACCGTTGTAATATAATAATAGAAATATTGATATTACAATATAATAAATTTGATTTGAATTCCACTCTCCATATTGTAATATACATAATTTGTTGGCAAAATAAATAAATAAATATCATAAATGCTCATCTCATTATTGTTCATAAGGAGATTTGAGGGCTTATTTGTTCTTGTGCCATCTGTCAAAATTTTCACCTTTTAGCATTTGAGGAAAGGAAAGGAATTCAATATATATTTATTGTATAACTTCTATAAAAGAGAGGCTTTAATCATGAGTTGTGAAATGAGTATGAGTTTTATCTTGGAGTTTGAATCAAACTAAATGCTATGTTTGGTACATGAAATTAGATAAAAATGGAAGCGATTATTTGAAATCAACGAGTCCGATTTTGAGAAATAATTTAAAGGTAGAAACCACGATTTTATTCCTTCTATATTTATTATTATTGATCAAATTATTTATTTAACATTCATTTTAATTATGGTATTAAATATTTAGGAGTATTTCTAATAATTATTACTATATATATATATTTAATTTCATTCAATTCCATTCCATTTCCTAAACATGGAAAATGATTTGTTATTACACTCTTCATTTTATTCCAATTCATTCCGGTCCAAATTATTCTTAAGTACTAAACATGACATAAATGTATATATTGAGTTAGAGATGAGTTTAGACATCAATGATATTATAATTAAAAGAAAAATACAATTTTAATTCAATATATCAATTAAGTTTAACCAAATAAATCTTGAGTTTATTAAATATGAGCTTAAATTTCTAAACTTGATCGTGTCAAACTTGAACTTGAGTAAACAATACTTTTGAATTTTCAATCAAATATGAGCCCGAACGCTATAGTGCATTACTTCAACTAAACTTAATTACGATATTTGTATTAGGGACTTCGGCTTTGTAAGATAAGGAGTTCTGCGCTCAGCTTGGAAGAGAAAGTTTGAACAACAGAAAAGGAAGATTTTTAGGACGCATCGGAGTTTAAAATTTAAATTACCACGTTAGGCACTCAGTTTAGTCAAAAGAGAAAAAGAGAAGTTACAGGCTTAAAAATCCTCAAGTTATGTCATATTTGAAGTAATCTTTTCACATAAAATAAGGTTAGAGTTTTAGCTTAATAATCATATATTCCGCCTTTTGTTAAGTTGGAGCCTTAACGCAATATCGTACCCAAAATTGCTCGTTACTAGATAAAGCTCCATGTTGTGCATAGACATTGACTATAGGTACACATGTGTATTAATGAAAATGGTAAAGGAGTGAAAATGTTTTTAAATGTGAAGATGCAAAAAGTTATATAATTTCATATTCGGTCGTGCAAAGGTGGTAATTGTAAACTATATTATTTGAATAAAGGACAAACAACTAATATCGAAGAGGTTGGAAAAAGTGAAAGTCTTTGTGGCTTTATAATATAGATAGAATAGATGCTGATCATGAATGAATCAAGTCTCAATCCCCTTCTTTTTGTTGTCATTATCAGAAAAAGAAAAAAGGGTTCGGAGAATAATAGGAAAGAAATGATAAATTATTAATCACATCTTGCCCAATGATCTTATTGAAAATTCATAAATTGTAAAATTTCTAAAATTATATATACAAAAGATTTTGAAAACTTTTATTACTTCTATTTTTTTTATTAATAATACATTTTAGTGATTTATAGTTTTTTCCATTTTCATCACTTAGGATTTTTCATTTTTAACAATAATTTATTTTAATTATTTATTTAAGAAAAATGTTTTTTTATTCAAGAAAATGATTCTTATGGACGGTTATGAGCTTTGCTCCATGGGCACAACTTTTGCGTTGCTTAATATTGAATGACACAACTCTTATTAAATGACTCTATAACTTGAAAAGTTATTTTTCTTTTTAAATGTTATTATTTTTACATAAATATATAGTCATATAAACCAGGTATGGTATGTATTATATATTTATATAATTAAAAAATAATATTCACACTATATTTATAACAATTTATACATATAGATTGTTAAAATATTGTTATGATAATTATTCAAAAAGTAAATTTATTATTTTCTTCAATATTATACATACCTAAAATAGTGGATCATTTTAATAATTAAAATTTTAGTTTACATTAATGCCATAGACCTGTTTAATGCACTAGTGATAATGCTTAGGGAACTAACCCAAATAGAGATGCTTTAGGTAGGTTTAGAATATGGATTGTTAAACTTGTTTTCTTACTCTTAACCATACTCCATTATCTCTATATAAAAAATTGGCTTAGAAAAAGTTTAGTTTTGTTTAGCCTCAAAAGAAGTCATATGGACTAAAATAAGAGCCATGGGCCTATTTTAACAAAGATGGACTTCTTTGCTTTTTCTTAAAATCCACTCTGCTTATCCAAGCCCTTGGTCCATGTAAGGAAAGAAGGGATAGATTCTAACCATTAGATCATCTAGAGTGATCCAATGCCCTATTAACAACAATAGATTTTAGCCATCCATCTCTAAATGTCTGACAATCAAAGTCAATCTTCAAAATCTATAAATAAGAGAGCAATGTGAAAACTTAGCTAAAATGTCTTCATGAAAGATCAAGATGCCTATTTAAGGAAGAATGAATCGATAATACTAGAGTTGACTATATTTGATGCACTATAGCAAGGGTACATGTGAGACATTTTCCTCTTATACTTCTTCCTATTACATTTACACACATGTCATCAAATTAAGATATTTCCTAGGTCGATTAGCATACTCATTGCACATGATTGGTAACTTATACCAACCATGAAACCTCACATAAACTTGAAATAAAATTTATGGATAATCTGTGGCGTTAAAAGAGTTATCGGTTAACCTAAAAGCTAAAAATTATTTGGTTTCGTTAATTTACAGAGCACTGCATAAGAAAGTAATTAGTCATATTCGATGGTGCTTGGAGGATGTATATTTAACAATGTTATGAACCTGTCCTTTCTTCCACAGCTGAGGAGACTTAAGAATATAATATAAGTTCTAGAGATATAATAATTATTCATTCTCCACGATGACCTCCATAGTTGGTAAACCGTGTTAAATTGGATTTGGCACGACCAATGAGAAGAAAAACTTCTGCAGATTATGTGAATAGAAGACAAAGTAGATTATTCAGATACATAGTATTGAGTATTTCTTATTTAGTTTTGATTCTTGGGATTGGGAACCAGGCTGCGTCAAATGATGTCAACACCATCAAGGGAAGATTCTTTATATTATTTCTCATTACATATATATATATATATATATATAGATACATACAACTAACACCTCTAAAACACGTAATCTGGGTATAGACCGGAGAGCATATATATTTGCTTGACACGGTTGATATTTAGTTTAGTTACAAGATTGTAGAGAGTGGTTTTACATTAGCTATTAGAAGTCGCCAAAATGGTTTATCTATATGGAGTAAGTTTCGATTTTAAATTTTTCAGACATATCTAACAATAAATACAAAAATCATATAATTATGAGGGTTGGATTTATCTTAATTAAGTCAACACTAGAATTATTTGTTAGAAAATATTTGCTTGTTATCATAATTATAGGTTATATCTTGAGTTTAATACATGTGTAATGGCTTAAAAAAAAAGAAATTACTTGATTACAAATTATATAAAAAAATTAACAAAATATCATTGTTGTGCCGTAATTTGAAAATACGACATTACTATTTATTAACATTTATATATTGTAACTATATTTTATCTAGGTATAAATACATTAATATTGCATCTTGAAGATGTAACATAAGTTATATTAATGTTGTATTTTGAAGATACGATATAATAATGGTATTTTGATAATATTTTTTATATCTAATTTGTATTTATATAATATTTAGTAATTATGGTAAACATATAAATATCTCGTTGTATCTTATATGTGTGAAAGCATTTTGTTATTGATTGCATACATAACATTTTTCTACAACTCAAGGTATGGAAAAATTCTTTTAGGAAATGACTAAGGATACTCGATACACGTCATAAAAGGTTAAAAGATTAATGTGTTTACCTTATCATTGAGGCATATGTATTACTTGAGATTTAAGTATCGATTTATAAAAAATAAAATCAATATATTAAACTTCTGTTATTTTGTTTTCAATAAAAATAGACAAAAAAAAAAAAGGTTTGAACAGGAAATTGCAAGTAGAGAAAAGGAGTAAATTGACATAAATATGAGTATTCTATGACTTTTTTTCATGATAATTTTGCAAAATTATCTCATTAGCAATGCTAAAAAAAATAAATATTTTGAACATAAGTCATTGCATTAGGGCTTGAAAAAATAACTAACCGAATCATAAATGAAACCAAACTAAATTGAATAAATAGAGGTTCTTGCAAATGATTTGGTTTATGGTTCAGCTCCTCATATGAAACCTATTTATATTTTGGTTCAGAAAAGCAGACAAAACTAATCTGGTTGATTCTAGTAAACAAAAAAAAAAAAAAAAAAATTCAATATGTGCTCTCACAAATCGATAGCTTCATTTACAATGGGGAAAATGCAGACATAAAAGTTAAGGATTTTGACCAAGAGGATGATGATTAAGCTGGTTGTTCCTTAAAATAAAAAGAGGTTTATATTTATGATGAATATCTTATCTCTCTGAGTCCGTTACTTGCAATGGACTAGGACTAGCAGAGTTACAACTAATGTTATTTGCAGTAGCAAGAGTGCTTTTCTGTTTAGGTCCAAGTTTAGGTAACCCCTTCTTTTTCACAGAGCTACTTCACAGCAAACTCCACAATGCTGATTCAATTATAGACTGGTCCTTACTTCTTGATTTTCTATAGGCTGATAATGATGCCTGTCATTTTTATTTATTTTTTTGATAAAGATAAATTTAATGCAATATCTTATATCAAAATTTCAATTTTTAGTAAAGACCAAAAAATTTACTATCCACTATCTCAAGTTTATGTTTTTACAATTTAGTTTGGTAAGGATGTGTTTTCAAGCATATGTATCTAGATTTTCTTCTACATCTTTTGCAACTAAAGTAATGTTATAACTGGAGTGATGAATATATGTAAAATGTTGTTAATTTTGTGTTAGTATGTATTCACGCTCTAATTCGATATATGAGGTTATGAAGGTCTTAAAGTTCCATGCGAGCAAAAATTTAAAGGAACCATTAAAGATAATGGTGGTGAAACATTCAATGTATTTTCACGAGGATGGTCTGTTGCAAGCAATCATATCTTTGACACGTGAGTAATTATTTTCTACAGTATTTTGATTTTTCTTGTTTCTCTTTTTTTTTTTTAACCTGGTAAAGTCATTAAATGCTAAGAACTTAAAAGAATAAAATTGTATTTATCCAACTTGGTATCAAACTATTTACATTTAAATTCTAGTAGCTTTTTATTTAGAAAGAATATTTTGGCTTATATCTCTAGTGGATTAAAAAATTTGCTAATACGTATGACATGCCTAATGCATATAGTATAGGGTTCGCTGCATCATCTCTTTTACATAAAGCACAAAGTTAGCTGTATTCGGTATAAACCATTATTATGATGCATCTAGTAGAGTGTTATTTCACATAATAAAGCTAATAACTCCATTATCACTATACGACTGGCTTATTTCATAACATCAATTAAAGGAACTCGAGATTAGAGATGAAGATAAATCGTGAATATTCTATGTGTTTGATAAGCACGGGCTCCCAAAAATTTATAGAAGAATAAAATGATGTAATCAATCTTTAAGCTTCAGAAAATTCTCCAAGAACTAGTCGCTTTAGGCTAAACATTGTTGGTGTTGATGAGCTGACACATTTAAATCACTAGTCCACACGAGTTGAGCCCAAGTCAACAAATAGGTGATTTTAGTTATGTGCTGTGTTGTGTGCATAAACCAAGTGGAGTATATTATTATAATTTCTATACATATATATTTAGGTAAGTATAAAGATTACATATGTTAAGTACACATATTGATGCATTCATATTGGTTATGGGTTTCTGTGTGTAAATTAATGAGAAAAGCAAACTTTTATTTCTTAACATTTACCTACTCTTTTATTTAAGGTTTTTAACGGTTTCAAAGCTTTACAAAAATGTGACTTCTATCAAATCCATTAAAATTTTCATCCCCCTTAGGTATATTCGAGCTTCTCACTAGGCTTATGGAAGTTGGTTGATATGGCTCGAGTTTGCACAAAATTTTCCAGCTCCTCTTTCCTTATTTTTAGTCATTTTTATATTTTTAATTAACTTCATTATATTGTTAAATATATTTAATATTATTTTTATCATATTATGTAATTAAATGGATTTAATATTATCAATTTATTAAGTTAATTATTGTGAATCATTTTGAAGTTAATACATGTGATAGGTGAATAAGTAATTTGACAGATTTAATGGAAGTCCTATTTTTATAAGGTTTTAAAAACTTTCAGGACTCCAATAGGGAAAAAAGAAAAGATTAAGGACTTAAACAAAAAAGAAGGTATAGGTTAAGAACTAAAGATACATATTTTACTAAATTAATTTACACATTCCCAAATGTATAAAGAATTTCCTTTTCTTTGTTTTTATTTTTTTTTATTTCTCTACATGCATTCCATGTGCATCTCTTACCTAATTACGTTGCATCTAGTTCATAGAATGGATTAGGCTAGAAATATGTAGAAATTCTTCTAGTAATATTTTGTTTAATCATTAAGTACAATTTTAGAATAAACGATATATTTCATGAAAAATAGCGATTCCCTAGTGATAGAAGGAATAAAAATTTCTTATCTTATTCCATATTAATTATATAAAACAATCATTTCTTATAGTATAATGTATGAGTTGTCTTTCCTTATGATGAACCTTGATATGAGTGATATCCTATCCTTTAATATGTGATCGAACCCTTTTAAAGTTCTAGCCTAAAATGCAAGAGGTGCCCACTTCGAACATAAGCGTAAGTCGATAGAGGATTGAGGATTTAGTATGGTAGTATGACCCCCAAGTGGTTATCCTAACTGAAACAAAAATGAAACGGCCTACAACAGAGGCCCTTCAAACCTTCCTGAATTTGAAAAAGATGATATGCTCGAAGGGTGAAGGACAAGGAAGTGGTATTATTATTATTCTTTGAAATGAAGAAGATGCTATCATTCGGGAGATATACTACTCACTGCAACAAATTCTCATGGAAGTTAACATACGTCGCTCTAACTCTTATCGGTATTTTTTAGCTATTTATGCCAGTTATAAGTTAGATACTCGATTGACTTTATGGGATGAATTAATTGAGTAGTCCTTTAGAATTAATGGCCAATGGGCTTTGATAGGAGATTTCAATGAAATTCTTACACCATATGAGAAGTGGGGACGCATTGACATTTGTTAGTCGAGGGCTAATAATTACTCGAATTGCACAAAAATATGCAATATGATGGACTTAAGGTTTTCTTAGACCTAAGTTCACTTGGTCAAAAAGATTGAATGACCTTATCCAAACTAGACTCAATAGGATATGGGGTAATTATGAGTGGAGAAGTATGTTTTCAAAAGCAAAACTTTTTCATCTCTCTTCTTCTACTTTGAATCATTTACCCATTTTACTTGACTTGTGGCCTATAGACAAAGGTGGCCCAAAAGAGAAACTTCCTTTCCATTTTCAACTCATGTGGCCATACAACCTTAAATTCAAGGACTTTGTGAGGCTTAATAGGAGTAGCCTAGTTGATATGAACTGATTTATTGAGTCCCTTAGAAAGTGGAATAGGGAGACTTTGGAGATTATACCAAAAAGAAAGAAAGCCATTCTGGGAAACCTTGAAGATATCGGAAAGATTCTTTTCTCGAATCCTTCTCAGGCTCCGCTTAATAAGAGCATTTATTACAAATTGAGCTAAAGTGGGTTTTAGCCCAAGAAGAGAAACTATGGGTAGCAAAAGTACAATCTAACTAGATTATTGAGGGGGAAAGAAACAACTACTTTTTCTATGTGAGTGTGATGGTCAGGAGATCAAAGTCAAAGGTTATTGGCCTATTTGATTCAACAAGTAACTAGATTGAGGAGAGGGAGAAATTCGATACTTAAGAGTCCCTATATTTAGACATGTTATAAAAGTTTTTTTTTTTTTTGAAAAAAAAAGGAAAATCTAAAATCATGTATCAAAATAGGGTGAAGTACTTAAGTGTCCCAGTAAAGGAAGGCGAAGACCTCAAAAATTTTGACCTAAATATTATCTTAGAAAAATTGAGATAGAAACTCGCTGGATGGAAATCAAAACTCCTTAATTTAAGTGGAAGGAAGCTTTTGGTATCTTCGGTGTTGGAGAGTATTTCAAACTACTACTCTCAAGCCATTTTAATCCCTATTGTGATTGCATCAAAATTAGAATAGATTCATTGCAATTTTAATCCCTATTGTGATTGCATCAAAATTAGAATAGGTTCATTGCAATTTTCTGTGGGGATCATCATTGGAGGAGAGAAAAATTAGCTGGGGGTGGTGGAAAAAAGTTAAGGCCTCAAAAAAATGGGGAGGGCTAGGAAAGTTTGAGTTAAAAAATCGTAATCGAGCCAGTTTTGCAAAATTAGCCTAGATGATGCATAGGAAGGACCTTCTTTAGACGAAGCTAGTAAAACAAAGATACAAAAGAGGGCTGGAGAATGGTAAGGAGATGAAAGGTAGCAAGTTTTACAAGGAATTGAAGAAAACGATGAGATGAGTGGCTACAAGAATAAAGCTAAGGAATGGAAATACAGCTCAATTCTTGATGGATAATTGGGCAGACAGTGGGAAAGTTGCTAGCTGGTTATAGGGACCTCTTAATAAATATGATTATCTTATTACGGTCAGACAAGCTTGGCAAAGTCCAGGAGAATGGAATGAAGATGTTATTGGTTACCCTCTAGATAATGATATTAAAAAGAAACTGGGCATTGTGAACCTAGGGGAGACAAATGATGTAAAGGTTTGGCTTCTTGAAATTTCAGTAGAAGTGTCAACCAAATCAATGTATGAGCTCCTCTGCAAGGAGGAAAACATAGAACCAAATCAAGAAAATTGAGATTAGATTTGGAAGAATCCCACAATTCCTAGAATTCAAATGCTCGTCTGGGGGATCCTTCATGATGGACTCGCAACTGCAGAGAATCTTTGAAAAAGAGGACTTAATATTGGGGGTCTATGCCCTCTCTATAATGTTGATGACGAATTGACCCCACATATCTTTCTGAACTGCCAATGGACTGGAAATTTATGGAATGCGTTAGGTGTGCATACAAGCAACATAGGCTGTGACTTTGACTCGTTCAAGAGATGGGTAAGGAAAGGAACTTGTTGGAAATAGCGACAATGGAGAAGTAGCACAGCTCCAAGTCAAGCTTTGGTATTGTTGGGGTTACGTGGTATTTGGTGTGAGAGAAATCGTAGAATTTTTTATCCAGAAGTTGACCCAGGTAACATTGTTGGTAGAATCAGAACAGAAACCAATGAGTGGTGACGAACATGAAAGCGCGTAAGAAAGGTAAAGGGTATCCAGCTCATGAAGGGCAGTGGAGCAAACCTGATCCAGGATAGCTACAAGTAAATTGTGAGGGAGCGTACAACAGCAAAGGAACCAAATTTGGTATTAGGGTCATCTGTAGAGATAGCTTGGGACAGGTGAGTGGAGGTTACTCAAAACGTATCAAATTGCTATGGAGACTGACTCATATCTAGTCAAGGATTGACTGAAAGATAGACATATAAATCGAGACCTCTGTCATCCAGTTCTTGAAGCATGTCTAACTTCTTTATCCTGTTTCCATGTTGTTGTTAACAGGATAAGCATGGACCACAATGAAGCAGCGGATCGTCTTGCTAAATTCGCGATGGATGCCCAGGAAGATGTTACTTTTGATCAAAATGCTCCAGCCTTAATGTCTAATATTTTACAAAAGAAAACTTTGTTAGTAGTTCTAGAAGTGTGGTTTCATGTTTGTGTCCTTCTGTTGTGGACGTTGATGCTAATGGCTGATAAGCCGCGGACTTGGATGTGTTTGTTTTTGTTATATATATGTATATATATATATATCCCTTTACCCAAAAAAAAAAAAAAAAAATTAAACTTCTTACAAGTCAAATAACAGAATAACTACTTTACAAGTAATAAATGTATGAAGGCTACTTTTTCCTAATAAACCAAATACAATATTAATGTTTTGTGACGGGAGAAAGTAAAGATGCGAAACAAGTTATGGAAAATTATGAATAATAAAATATAAGAACACAAAAATGTTTTCCATACTTACCTCAAGCAGATACTACATGCGCATGTATTAAATCTTGAAAATATATTCATGGAAAAACTCTACAAAGACATTTAAAATGATATGAATAAATGTAGACCCTATAGACAAGAATGATTGTGCTTTCTCAACTTTAATAACGAAAACAAAATATAATTATTTCCTAGGCCTTGCAAGGCCTGCAATGGACAAGGTTGGGTAGAAATATTGGGCTTGACAGTTGGGCCTAGACAAGGTCGAGTGTCCAAGCTCAAATAAGTTAGCACGGACCAGTCCAAATCTATCCAACAATTCTATGAAACCATTAATGTTTAAGAACTCGTAGGATCCATTTTAGGTTGTATAATTCAATCTATTAAGGACTTTGATCTTCTATGTTAATTTTACAGTGAGAATTGGCATTGCATCACTATATGCATAATAAAATCTCCGCTTCTATAGTTAATAGAATCGATAAATTGCGTATTATGACTTTTTTAATTTTTTGATTTGTGTATTTACTAAAATCATTATAATATAATGGTATTACTGTCGATCTCTCGTTAGTTAGAATGGATTAGAATTCAAATTTTTTTTTCCCAAACTGTAAGTCAGTAGGAAAACAAAAAATCTTCAGCTTTTAAAAATTTATATTTGGCTTTCATTCCTTTCTCCACTTTAAAAGTAATCTATACTTCACTTTACATGGTTTTATTTTCGTTTCTAACACTTTGGATATTTGCGTCCTAAAACTATTTCTTATGATACATATCCGGACGAGTGTCACCATATGGTCGGTCAATAATAATTACTTCAATATAATGAAATATACTTAATTAAGTAAAAAAAATAAAAATTTATGAAAAATAAATAAATAAATGCAGGAAAAAAGAAAGGAGAAAATACCCCTTAACTTACGGCGATCTTCGGCCAGCGACGTCCAACGGGCTTTTTACTTTTTTTCTTTTCAAGTACTATTGTTTATTTAATTAGATGTGTTTAAATATAATATTTTATTAAATTAAATACTGTGGACCAATTATATGGTGATATAATCTAACTAAGTAACATAACAAATAGTTAGAAAATACAAATACGTAAAATATTAAAAACGAAATGATACGTATATAAGATGTGAAAAGTTGGATGTATACTGCCTCATGGTTTTACGAGTACCGGGAACAAAGAGGATAGTCATAAGAATTAATGAGGTCTGATAATAATTCACCCTTGTTATTTATCAAAGAGACAAACATCTTTGACAAATGGCTATCGTTGGAGTTAAGGAGCTCTAATTTTGAAAGGCGGTCCAAAATATACAATAGGAAGATCTAAACGCAATTTATCCGTCCATTTAGCATATAAACACATTAACATAACTTCACAACGAAGATATATTTGCCACAAGACCAAGTATATTTATATATATACTATTCACAGGACTCTTTAAATATAGGCTCTATAGACCCGTCCGAATATAACATGTCTTATCGCTTAGAGCTCGCCCCCGTAGACTCAAGGCTTAAGCCTATATTAACTAAGCTTAGGAAGTTGTATAACTGCTAGAATGCATAAAATAAGAATAAGATACCGAGTCAACAATCATGTTTGGAATAACTGGGATACGTCGGATACCATGACCTCACTCTTTTATACTTGTGAGAGAAGATTTCTCCTCACCAACCGTCTTCCAACTATCAACGCTACTCCACTATATCTATCAGTCTACTGTCTAACGGTAAATCTCTCTATACTCAACATACTAAACTTGCCTATTACTCGAAGCACCATTTATTCTCCAAAGTATTCATTGTTAACTTAAACATTAGAGTGGTCACGCCGGACAGTACCTTAGCGTTCCCATACAATATCTTGTTTTGCAGGCTTATTGCGTGTAAAGCCCAATAACTACCGACAAATCCTTAAAGACGACATTTGGCACCATCTATAAGAAAACTGAATTCCTACACCCGAAACCTTAAACATACTAAACACATTCCTTAAACACGATTCTCAAAACATCATGTCTCATCATGATGAGCAAGATAACCACCAGTTGGTGAATAGCCAACTCGCGGCCAATCAGCCCCTTCCTAGGGGCTTCAAATGCCTGCACGGGGCAGAACAACCCCTTGCAGCAGTAGCAAAATGGTAGGGATCAGCAACTTGATCCACCTTTGCAGCAACAGCCAATAAGGTCTACAGTTAATCATGACTAAGCTTTAACTAGGAATGAGCAAGAAGCGAACTTGCAGGGAGTGCAGGCTTATTCAGCTGCACACTGAGCTCACTCGACAGACGATGCTGACCTTAATGAGCTCCACGCCATAGGAAGGCGGCTCTCTAAGTAGCAGGGGAGCAAGGCTGTTGGCGACGTTGGGTTGGTCGCTAATAATAAGACCACCTTAACCAGGGGTGTCCAGGATGAAATGCTGCCTCTTAATAGCAAACTTCTGTTTCTGGATTAATACGATAGTACAGGTGACTTTGACGATCACCTCTTCTACTTCCACACTCTCCTAAACCTCTATGGTTATGGAGATGCTATAATATGCAAGGCCTTCCCAAGTACCCTGAGGAAGGAAACTTAGACGTGATTGAACTACCTCTCCGACAATTCCATTAGCTCCTTTGATGAGTTGGCGTGGAGATTTAATCTCCACTTTAGGGCTACCAATCCTCCGTCCAAAGACACATTGTCCTTGTACCTCATAAAGCAGGATAAAGGTGAGTCCCTACGTGACTATGTGGTTCGGTTCAACAGTATCATAGTTGAGATCCCTTAACTAGACAAGGGAGTCACTATCTATGCCGCTCAGTTCGGTATTTGACCTTCAGGAGACTTCTTCCAATCGCTTGCAAAAGGTAAGCCAAAGACCTTGGCCGACTTCCGAAATAAGGCCTAGAAGTACATTGACTAGGATGACAATATTCGTGCCAAGCGCAATGTTGATTAAGAGAGGTCGGGTGAAAAGTAGGATAAAGAAAGATTATCCATAAAAGATCGCCTCAACAGTAGGTTGTTGAGCAAATTATAGGGGGAGAGCTTCGAGAAGAAGAAGCGTCAAGTCGAGTACGACCCGTTACCCCCCTTATTTATATGCACCATACACCCCTAAATAGACCCATTACTCAGGTCTACTCTGAAGTGAAGAGTCAGAATTTGCTCCAGAGACGGTAGAAAATATAGGGAAACCCTAGTCGCTGGAACTCCAACAAGTACTGTTAGTTCCATGTCGACTATGGCCACACTACTGAAGAGTGCTTCCAGTTGAAAAACGCCATCGAATATGCTTTTTAGCGTAGCTTCTTCAATGAATATGTGGCTTATCCAAGGAACAACGACTGTTCTAATGATGATGTAGATAGGGTACCTCGGAGGTGATGGATTGAGAATGCCCCTACCGAGTAGAACAATAACTGCTGTAATAATCATACCCCCAATGGTGTTATTAACATAATCATGGGGGGGTTGCACTTTAGGAGCCAGTTGAGCACTAGTAGCTCAGTTAATGTCCCATTAGAGGTGTTGGCCATAAGGAAGAAGAGACAGAAGTTGGACACTTCCATCTCCTTCTTCGATGAAGACCTTGAAGGAGTTGATACACCGCATTAAGATGCAATGGTGATAAGGGCAAGAATCTTAAATTTCGAGGTCCTAAAGATTATGGTGGATATTGGCAACTTTACCGACATAACTTTCCTCCACACTTATGAAAGGATGAGGAAGAAGTTGCCAATAAAAATGAAGTTGTACCACCATAACTTGATCGACTTTAATGGAAGTATGATCTAAGCCAAGGGGATCACTACACTAGATATGGAACTTGGCGATAACGACCACATAGTACGATGACTGGTAGGATTTGTCGTGATTGACTGCCCTTCCCCCTATAACGCTCTCTTGGCAAGACCAAGCTTGAATGTGTTCAAGGTGATCATATCCTCTCTTCATCTAAAGGCTAAATTTCTAACACCCCAACTAAAGTGGGAGTATGTAAATGTAATCAAAAACTCTCATGAGAGCTATATGTTAGGGTGGCTAAAGGAGATGGTGTCTTTGCCTTAGAAATAGGCCCATAGGAAAGGCCAGTTGAAAGGGGCAAGTTGAAGGAAAAAAAAAAAAAAAAGAAGTCCAGATCGGACTCTCACCCGAGTAGATTACGAAAGTTGGGACTGATACCTTACTCGAAGTAAAGGACAAAATCGTCGCTCTCTTATGGACAAACTCTCATAGGTTCGCTTGGCTAGTGTCAGACATGCCCAGAATCTCGCCTAACCTCACGACCTATAGCCTCAATATAGATACTACAGCACAACCTATTAAGTAGAAAAAGAGGCTTTTCGCTCCAAAGAGGCAGGCCGCAATCATGGAGGAAGTATAGAGTTGCTTAAGGTTATCGTTATTACAGCACAACGGCTAAGGCTGTACTTCCAGGTTCATCAGATAATTGTACTTACGGTTCAACCACTATGCATTGTATTGTAGAAGCCTGATGTGTTTGGACGGATGATGAAGTACGTGATGGAATTAAGTGCGTATGGAATCTAGTATCAACCACAAACGCTCTAAAAAGCACAAGTGTTGGCCGACTTCGTGGTAGAATATACAGGAGAGAAGGAAGCACCACTAGGAAATGACAAATTGGGGTAGACGCTCCACGTCGATGGATCATCCACCTCGAGAGATGGAGGTGTGAGTCTCGTTCTGACTAGCCCGTACAAGGTTATGATATGCTATTCCTTTAAGTTCGGGTTCGATTCCAGCAACAACTAATCTGAATATAAGGCTCTTATTGTCGGTCTTAAGTTAGCCAAGGAGATCCGCGTCGAGCACTTATAAATCTTCTCGGACTCCATGCTCATCATCCAACAAGTTTGAGTTAAATATGAGGCTAGGGATGACACTATGGTCAAGTATCTCGAGAAAGTGAAGAGCCTTCTAGCCAAATTCCCTTCATGGGACATTACGAAGATCCCCCAACTCAAGAATTCAACAGCAGATTGGCTATTTAAGCTCACCTCTACCTGTATGCGGAAGCTCGAGGTGAAGAATAGTAAAATCTTCATAAAATACTTGCCAACAAAAAGCATAACTTCGAGCTTAGTTGAAGTTTTGGAACTAACCACAATAATACCAAAGCCGAGTTAGATGAACCATATCCGGAGTTATTTGGAGTAGGGCATGCTCCTAAATGACAAGAGAGAGGCAAAGAAGCTTTAGTATTATGCCATTAACTACATGTTGGTCGACGGCGTCTTATATTGCAGGGGAGTCAGCCTTCCCTTGCTTTGGTGCCTTTGAGAACGTGAAGAACTGTACGTCATGGAAGAGTTGCACGCTGGAGTGTGCAGTAATCATATCCAGTACCAATCCCTTTATCTCTGAGCGCTACGGTTTGGGTATTATTGGCCTACCATGAGGTAAGACGCGAAAGCCGTAGCCCAAAAGTGCCTGTAGTGCCAGACGCACATGTTGCTCAATCATGCACTCAACACCAACCTCCAACCCTTGACCAACCCATAGCCACTCACACAATGGGGTATAGGCATTCTTGGCCCCTTCCTAAAAGCTTCGGGAAGATGGCAGGACATAATTGTTGCCGTCGACTAGTTCATGAAGTGGATAGAAGTTGAAGAGATGGTAAGGATCACTAAGAGAAGTGTTGAGTCTTTCATTAGAAACAACATTCTCTCTCAGTTTGGGGTCCCTTATGCTCTCATTACAGACAATGAGTGACAATTTGATAATCCTAAGTTCAGGGAGTTTTACGCTTACACCAAGCACCACATTACCCTACACTTCACCTTAATGCCCACCCTTAATTGAATGGGTATGTAGAGGCAACCAATCGGATTATCTTGGATAGCCTAAAGAAGCGTATGGACCAATCTCAAGGCACTTGGGTCGACGAACTGTCCAATATCTTCTAGGGATACAAGACCATCCATTGTACTTCTATAGGCGAGACCTTCTTTCGCTTAGCATTTGGGTTGAAAGCAGTCCTCCCCATTGAACTTGAGCTTCCTAAGATCCAAACTCGAAGTTTTGATGTTGCCCTTAATGAGTCATTATTGCAAGCTTGCATTGATACCATCAAGGAAATTAGAGACCTTACTGTATAACCGCATACCAACATTAGGCCGCTTGGTATTATGACCAAAAGGTCAGACACAAAGAGTTCAAGGTTGGCGACCTAGTGTGCTGAAAGCTAGAAGCCATGGGTTTACGCAAAAGACAGGGCAAGTTGGCCCCTAATTGGGAAGACCTCGTTAAAGTTAGGAAAAGTTTGGGCAATAGAGCATACAGGCTGGAAAGATTAGATGGCGAGCTAATCCTACACATATGGAATGCTAATAATCTTCAGCTTTATTTTAACTGGCATATTTTTTGTGTATATTTTTATAAAATAATGTAATGGAATAATTTACTTCTAAATCAATTGTCTTTCTCTCTCTCTCTTTTTTGTTCCCATTTGTAAGCCCTAAAACCAAGCCAAGTAACTGTAGGATTGAACTTAGAACCCAAGGTTTAGGGTGATCGGTTAAAGGATCCGATCAAACCCAAATTATAAACTATTGAGAGAAATATTAGTAAAAATGACTCTGTAAACTTAAATTTAAGAAAATAAGTATTAAAATAGGAGACTATAAAATTTTTAAATTTTAAGCATAATAATTGCTAATTACCGAAAAGGCGAAAAGTGTAATCTAATAACTAATAAATTACTAGAGATAGATTATATGTATACTAAAAATTTTAGAATGACCAAAATAATAATTAGAAATGTTCACGTGTACTCCACATGCATTTCCGTGTAGATAAAAATACGTGAAATTTCCTAAATTGGCCAAAAACTAAGTAAATAATTAAAGAAAATTATAAATTAATTATGGAAAAATCAGAAAAAAAAAAATCAGAAGAGGATAAGATGATCCAAATCAGGTCGTGGTAAGTCAAGATCTGTAAAAGAAAAATCAACCAATTAAAATTTGACAACATAAAAGCCAAAAATCAAGGAAAATGGGCAAAGTCTTGTTAAATTAATGCATAATAATTACAAAAATCGTTTATAAATAGAGGAAAAATTTTCAGAAGTCATTTGGACAGTTTAGCATTAGGGAAAAATAGGAAAACTGAAAAAATCGAGAGAAAATCCAGAAAAAAAAAAGAAAACTGTGCAGATTGGGCAAGTGAGCCAAACCCACCTATCACCACCACCTGGGACCGAGCCACCACCACCACCCTACACTAGACCCACCGTCTGGGCCGGCCGACAACCTTGGATCGGGTTTGGATGGTTAGAAAGCTTCGAACCGGTTAGTCCCTTATTTATCCCGATTTTGAATAATTTTGTAAAATTAGTTATTTTGCCTAGAAAATTATGAAACTTGTTATTCTGAGGTTTTATTGTATGTAGACTTAGGAAAAAATATTTATTTAGTTTAATTACGTCTGAAAATATAGGATTCTTAACAAATTATTCAAAACCGAGCATGTTAGAACGGAAAATAAATAGACTTAAGAGTATAGTTTGGAGCTCTATTTTTTTTTTGTAAGATGCTCATATGATATAGAACAGTGCTATGAAGCCATTTTTTTAAAATTAATTTTTGAAATTTTTAAGTTAATTTTTAGCCTTAAAATGATGGAAAAATTGGGTGATTTGGGGTTAATTAGGTGATTAAGATGTTAATTACTGATTTAGATATTAATTAGATATTTAGGGATGTTAATCTTTGAAGTGGAACCTTAATCCTAGCCTTTGGAGTATTAAGTATGGTTAATTTAGGAAATTAGGTAATTAATAGAAGAAATTAGTAATATGTGGAATTGTAAATTAATAAATCTAAAAAAATGGAGTTATTTAGATAATATTATAATAGAAATTAGAAAAATAATAAATCTGAAATAACATTTAATTTTAAGTAAATGTCTCAAAATGTAAGATTTTTACACATCGGGAATAAATTCGATACTGCAATTAGGGTTAGTGTATACCGAATAGTTTAGAATACCAAATTACGACCTAATAGGATATTTGGACACTCAAGCTTAATGTGATTAATTTCATATTAAGATTCGAGCATATTTAAGGCTTAGGAATAAAAAATTTAAAATCTCATTTAGGATTCGAACACCGAAATAGAGTACAACGAATCATTAGGACGTAATGGGAATACACGGAAAAAATGAGTTAAAATATAACTTAGAATATGAAACCATAAATTATAAGTACTAAAAAGACCTATTTGTACTATAGGATACCTAGAGACACATCAGCTTGCAATTAAGGAATCGAGCGATCGAGTAATTCCAAGTAAGTTGGGTTATTGCTTATTGTAATAGAGTACTAGTTTTGTAGTACTCGGAGACTTAGGCTTGTATATGATTGTGATTATAAGTAGTTTACGCATGTGTTTGATGTATCTGAATTCGTGCTGAAATTTGTATTGTGAGTGACTTTGTGACTAATTGAATTAGTATGAAATTGTTTGAACACCCTAAATGGAATTTAATCTTAGTCGACCCTAATAACCAAAAATGTCATGCATTGTAACCTGTTAGGGGATCATAGGATTCTCCAACCAAATACCGACCCCTTCGAAAGGGATAGTGTAGGATTGCAAAATGGTCCCTTCTTCATCCTTAGTCAAACTAAGTGACAGGAGAGGAGGTCGCGGCGAGGGTGAAGTCAATGGTTCGAAGGTAGTCGTAGCAGGAGCGAGATCTCCATTGCACAAGCCTGGGTTTGGTTGTGAGCTGCTGCATAACATGAAACTCCTTAACTCGGATTAGAGCGGGTGAAATTTCTCTGATTTCACAATGGACCGGACTACGTTGTACGATGATACTTGATTGTTGCATTGCATGAAAATAATTGTTTGATAACCCTGTTTGTGCTTGTATGCATTCATGAGTCTCCAATTCAACTTACTGAGTTGTAGTTACTCATATCTTTATAGATCATTTTACAGGTTTTGATTTCTGAACATTTCAAGTACTATGCCGCCCTACAATTACCCAGAGGTTAGTTCGTTTGAAGCCAGGAGTGTGAGGATCAAGTTACTTAGTATAATGTGTAACTAGAGTGACCATGTAATTAGGGATGAAAGACTGATAGTTATATTGTAATCTAATGAACTGTTGTGTTCATGTAAAATTTCCTGGGAAGCTCTGTGGACTTACTTATAATTATTTATGTTTATTAGAAATTTGTAATATTTATCATAATTGTAGTATAACTGTTATTCGGACTGTTTACTTCAAAGCAAGGAGTCATCGATGCCTTGTGTAAATCATGTCTATGGTAGGCACTGTGAGGCCAGTTACTATCATAGAATGGTTTACACGGTGGGACTATTGTGACTTTGTGACTTCAGGGCGTAACACCATCCTAGCCATTGAAAGGACAAACGGGTTGTTTACTGGGCAGGTTGGAATGCCACCGACCTGACCCATTTGGATAACTTCAATAAGGGGAAACACCCTTTGCATTGAAGAACTCCCATCTACCGAGTAGGTTAGAATGCCACTAACTTGACTCCCTAGGTAACCTCAACGAGGGGAAACACCCCTCACATAGAGGAACTCTTATCTATCGAACAAGTTAGAACACCATCAACCTAACCTCCTTAAGCAACCTTGGCGATGGGAAACACCCTTCGCATAGAGGAACTCCTATCTACTAGATAGGTCAAAACGTCACTGACTTGATTCCTTCAGGTAACCTCTGTGAGGGGAAGCACCCCTCGTACAGAGGAACTCCCATTTACCGGACAAATCAAAACGCCACCGACTTGACCCCATCGAGAACCTTAGCAAGGGGAAACACCCATCGCACATAAGAACCCTTATCTACCAGGCAGGTTGGAACGCTATTGACTTGACCCCCTCCAATAACCTCGGCAAGGGGAAATACCCTTTGCATAGAGGAATTCCCATCTATCGAGCAGCCAAAATGCCTCTGACCTGATCTTCTTGGGTGACCTCAGCAAGGGGAAATACCCCTTATACAAAGGAACTCCCATCTTTTAGATAGATCGAAATGTAACCTCGATAAGGGTAAACTCCCCTTGTACAGAGGAAGTTCTATGCAAATATGTTCAAAGGCAAAGTAAAAGCAAGTGTATAAGTAGACATTTAAAAAAAATTTCATTCATTCATTAATAGATTACATAGTGAAGGCCAGCATCCCGGCTCGACATACACGTTTCAAAAAGAATATATATACTACCACCTTAGATCAGCTAACTTCGGTAACTTAGAAAAATCTAATGCCTCTATCTGCTTAGAGCGCTGATCCGACAATGCTTCAGGTGGTTAGCCTTGACTTGAAGTGGGAGCTGAAGGTTACGAGCAAGGGACAATAGGAGGATTGTTCGGAGGTTGATTGTCTTGAGGAATTGCTTTTGGGACAACCTTCTGCTAGGCTGCTGAGGTAGAAGTAGATGTTAAAGCGCCTTGCTCGGCTCCAGTAGTAAAGGTTGCACCTGGGACACTGAAGGCCGCTTGAGCAACTTCCTTCTCGTTCGGCAAGGTTTCCCTCTTTTGTTGAAGGTCCAGGAATCCAAGAAGTCAAGGAAGCTTAGATCAAGGTCTGGATAGTGGGAGAGCACCTTCTTCTTGGTGTAGTACGCGGAGTCGGTGGTCAAGTCTTCTAACTCATCTAACCACTCTTTGGATGTCTAATAGTTGGCAATGACCTTTTTAGCGGTAGCATCACTAAGGACCTCCCTACTTTCCATTTTAGAGATGATCTCCTTTATCTTTGAAACCTTCTCTTGCAGCTCTTGGACTTGCCGCTCTAACTTGACCTTTAAACTGCCTAGCTCCAATGAAGTGGCTTTAGCACTTTCTTACCTGGATGTCTTTATTACCAGTTCAGTTTGCAGCCTCACAATCAACGCCTTCATCTCGATGTTCTCTTTCTCAACCTGGGCTTTGACCTCCCTTTCTTTGTTTAGCCGCTGAGAGAGCTGAGCCTTGGTCTTCTGCTTGTCTTCCAACCCAGCCTTCAAGTCTTCAACCTTCTGTATTGCCTTCTTAACCTTATCCTTCTCCTTTTCGCATCCTTCAATTCCACTTGAAGAATCACTGCTTGTTAACCTTGGAGAATTTTTTAAAGTACTTGTTAGTACAAGTCTCTACTTCTCGTAGATACTTTTCACTTTAGCGCAAAACCTCCCTAAAGCCCTTTACCTCTTTTTAAGCAGCATCATACTTATTTAGTTGAAGCAACACCTAGTTGTGATACTGCAAATTGAAGATACGGACTACCATTAACATATTGTCAAGTGATGTACATCAATAAAGAAGTAGGAAAGACTTACCTGCTACATAAGTGTACTCAAATGGCCTATTATCTTTATGGGGCAACCCCTACCTTCCTTAGGGAGCTCCTTAAGGATAGCTCAATCGCTGAGGGTGTAAGACCCCATTGAAGCCTAGTAGCTAAGTGTCTGGTACTGCAGTGTTAGATCGTCGGCATAGACCTTCCACTATGGCCTCAAGAGCTTCTCCTTAGCCTTCTTCATTTCCATCTCTAAGGCCCCCCCCTCAAGAACTCTTTATTTCGGGAGGTGTACAATACTTCTTGGAATGAGTCTAGCCCGATCCCCATCAACCTGAAGTTGTTTAGGATGTAAAAAAATTTGTCCCCCATGTCGTCAACACATTGATAAGGATGAGTCGTTAGTCACTCATTCCATTTCTCTCAACTCAAAGGTGCCTTCGCTAGAGGCCTTTTTTTTTTTACTCTAAGCCCTGGCACCTTGGCTGTCTCGGGAGCTTTCTTCTTTGGCCATTTCTTCTTCCCTTGCCCTCGGAGGGGAAAGCATCTGAACATTAGGCCCCTTCGCGTTGGTACCTTCGTCCCCTACGAAAATAGGCTTGATGGAGGAGGCAAGGGTCAAGGCAGGTACAACCATGCCTAAAGGCTTCACATCCAGTGACTCATCCTAGATACCGATGAGAATCCCCTAAGGAATAGCCATCGGTCGTACCTTATTGGTCTCCCTAAGCCTTGGCTTCAACCATATTATTTTTCCCTTTAGCTGGTCTGCCCTGACTCTAGCCTAACAACAGCTCATTAGCTAGTCCGTAGAGGGATGATGAACCCTCTCGACCAAATTTTTGCCTATAAAAATGAGTTTGAAACAGTGAAGAAGAGAAGAAGCAAGATGAACAAGAGAAACTATTACTATTACCATTCATAAAACTCCGTCGTGACCAGCATGGCCAAGGAGGTTCCCCCATCCTACAGGTGCCGGATGAAGTGTAAGCCTTAAATATAAGCCTTGTAATTGTAGGATTAGGTTTAATACATAAAATTTAGAGCGATCAGCTAAAGGATCTGATCAAAGCTAAATTATAAATTAAAACTAAAAATATTAGTAAAAATAATTCCGTAAGTTTGAATTTAAGAAAATAAGTAATAAAATAAGAGAATATAAAATTATCAAATTTTAAGTATATTACTTGTTATTTATAAAAAATGAGTAAAATGCATTCCGATAACTAATTAATCGATAGAAATAAATTATATATATGTTAAAAATCATAAAATGACCTAAATAATATTTAGGAGTGTTAATTTATACCCCACATGAATTCGCGTGTAGGTAGAAATACATGAAATTTCTTAAATTACCCGAAATTAGCTAGAAAATTGTTAAATAATGAAAGAAAATTATAAAAAAATTAAGAAAAAATTAGAAAAAAATCAAAGAGATAGGGAATGATCTAGATCAAGTTGTGGCAGCTAGTGGAAAGGAAAGAAAATTTTTACCAATAAAAAACAAACACTTAAAAGACAAAAATGGAAGAAGATAAGTTAAAAATCTTATCTAATTAATACCAAAAAATTTCTTTATAGATCTATAAATAGCAATTAAATTCTATGAGCTCATTTGGTCTATTGGGAGCTAAAAAAAATTGAGAGAACCGAAAATTGAGAAAGAAATTAAGGTTTAGGAAAATTTTATACAAAACTGTGCATCTATTGCATTTAGACCAAACTCACGGGTCACTACCACCTCGAATCGAACTACCACCACCACCACCACCCTACTCTAAACCGACCGTTTAGACCGACTGACACACCTTGAACCGGTGTTGGTCACTGAAAGCTCAAAAACTAGGTGAGTCTTAAATCTCATTTGATTTTGCAAAATTTCTTGAAATTATTAATTATGCTTAGAAAATTATGAAATTTGTTATTTTGATGTTTTATTGTATTTAGATTTAGGAAAAAATAGTGATTAAGTTTAATCACGTCTATAAATATAAGGTTTTTAAGAAATCGAACGAAATCAAACATGTTTAAAATTAGAAATAAATAGGCTTAGGAGTGTAGTTTAGAGTTTGATTTTTTTTTCTGTAGAGTATTTAAGTGATATAGAACAATGCTATGAAGCCATTTTATTAAAATTAATTTTTGAAAATTTTAAGTAATTTTTTTTACCTAAAATGATCAGAAAAATGAGTAATTTTGGATTAATTAAGTAATTAAATGATTAATTATTGATTTAGAAGGTAATTAAATATTTAAGGATGTTAATCTCTGATGTGGAAACATAATCCTAACATTTGGAGTGTTAATTGCAATTAATACAGGAATTATGTAGTAATTGTGAGTAATTTAGTAATATGTGAAATTGAAATTTTAATAAACGTAAAATAATAGGTTAAATTGGATAATATGATAATAATATCACTACATATTAAATCTGGTACAAAAATTAATTTTAGGTAATTATACAAAAATTGTAAAATTTTCTCATATCAGGAGTAAATTCGGTACACCAATCAAGATTAGAGTGTACCGAGTGGGTTAGAATACTGAATTAAAACCTAGTATGTTATTAGGATATTTGAGCTTAATGTGATTAATTTCATATTAGGGTTTGAAACTTATTTTAGGATTACTTATAGCTGAAATCGAATTAGAACCCGAACTAGAATTAAATTCAAAAATCAAACCCCGAACTAACGTAAGATGAATCGTTAATAAATGATAGGTATATAAGGAGAATTAAATTAAATCCTAACTTAGAATATGTATCATCTAAGTATAAGTACTAAAAAGGCTGTATTTATATTATAGGACACACGGAGACAAATCAACTTGCGGCAAGTGGTTGAGTGACTCAGAATTCCAAGTAAGTTGGGTTTAATGCTTCATTGTATTTTGGAGTACTTGAAGACTTAGGATTGTGTATGATTGTGATTGTAAATAGTTTTATGCATATGCTTGCGTATTTGACTTTGTACTGGAATTTGTGTTATGATTGATAATTGTTATGATTTGATTGGTTTGAAATTGTCTGAATACCCTAAATTGAACTTAATCCTAATCGACCTTAATACCTTAAATTGTCATATATTATAACCCTTTAGAGGATAATTAGGATTCTCCAACTAAACACCGACACCTTTGAAAAAGATAGCGCTGAATAGTAAATTGGTCTTTTACTCATCCTTAGCCGAATTAAATGACAAAAGAGGAGGTCACAGTGAGGATGAAGGCATTGGTTCGGAGGATAGTCTTAGGAGGAGCATAGTCTTCGTTGCATTAACTTGGGTTTGATTGTGAGTTGTTACATAATATGAAAACTCTTCAACCTGGATTAGAGCGGGTGAAATTACTCTGATTTCACAATGGACTGGACTACGTTGTGTAATGGCACTTGTTTGTTGCATTTCACGAGAATAATTGCTTGATAACCTTGATTGTGCTTGTATATATTCATGAGTCTCCAATTTAACTTACTGAGATGTAGTTGCTTATACCTGCATAGATTCTTTTGTAGGTCCTGACTTCTGATTTGTGATGCTGCGATACAATTACCTAAAGGTTATATTTCTTTTGAAGTTATGGGCAGTGAGGATCCATTGGCAAAAGATCAAGTCTTATTTAAAGTCTTGCTAGCATCCTTAGGATAAAGAACTGATATATGATATGTACATTAGTTAACTGGTGCATTATGTAGGATTTCCTAAGAATCCTATGTTAATGTGGATGTAATTATACATATATGACTTAGGATTTTACTTTTACTGTAAATTTTAGCTAAAAATCTTAGTTGAATTGTTTACTTCAAAGCGAGGAGTTGTCGATGTCTTGTATAGATTATATCTATGATAGGCACCGTCAGGTCAATTCCTGTTATAGGTTGGTTTACATGATGGGATTGTTGCAACTGTGCGACTTCGAGGTGTAACACGAAGTATCTTAACACTAGTACAACAGACATAGGCTTATAGAATGAACCTGTATCTTTGGCCCATTTCTTCACCACAGCCTTATTCATGTTAGGGAAGAGCTTGTAAATTGAATACCAGAAATACCTCTCTACAGTCTCCGTAACATTTATCTCTTGGCCATGTCTCAGCGCCATGAAGGCTAGGTTCTCTTCGGTGGCCTATGTATCATACAGGCTAAGCCCCTTTTTCACCCCTGGTTTGGACCATCTTTGTCCATTGTATCCAAAAGTCTGCCTTATCAGGCAACTTAACTATCATGTACTTGTCCTACCATCCCTTCACTAAATCGACGAGGTCGCAGAACTGCTTCTTCCTTAAGTGCAACTGAAGGTATGGCTACCCCTTGACGCTCTTCCTTATGTAAAAATGACCGAAGAGCTTAGGAGTAACCCTTATCACCAAGTACTTACAGAGCACCTGGAAAGCCTTCAACACTTTCTACCTATTGGGAAGGACCTGAGATGGATTGCACTGGTAGTAGTTGAAGAATTCCTTTTTGAAGTGACTTGAAGGAAGGTGCTACCTAAAATCCAGACACTTCTCGAACACCGCGAAGTGCCTCCCTGATAGCAGAGTCATCCATTTGCCCTTGCTCAACAACCTTATCTGCTACCTAGGGATCGCCTCTATAACAAAGTTACTTATAATCCAACTAAGGGCAAATTGTTTGCTCTTGCTCACTTGACCGCAAGACCCTTTATAGACACCTAATTTTTACTCCTTTGTAGTCTTAATTTTTATTTTTATTTTTATTTTTACAAAAAGGGTCCTAATTTAAAAAAATAAAAAAGAACAAAAAAATTAAATTAATTAATTAATTAAAGATAAAAAATAACAAAAAAATTTAACAAATAATGAAATTACCAAAAAAAAAGAAAAGAAAATTAAAAAAAAAAAAGACTTTTTAAAATTTTTTAGGAAGTAACTCATATTAGGAACAAATAGTTTTAGTTTTAGTTTTAGTTTTAAATTAGTAAAAAATTTTATTTTAGGGAATCGGATAGTTTAAGTATAGTTTAATTGTACTGAATGTCAAGGCACAGGTCAACGGCCTAATGGATAAGTATCGGAGTATTTGGGTTGAATTTAATTCGAGGTCATGGGTTCGAGTCTCAACAGGCACCTATGTCTTTATTTTTCTATCTTTGCAAAAGCAAAATGAAAATGGGATGCATATCTAAGATCATTTAAATCTAGTTTAATCTTATTAAATCATATTTGAATTAAATTTGGATCTAGTTTAAAAAATTAATTAGATATGATAAGATATGATATGATTTAGACTCTATAAACATACATACGCAGCCAAAAAAACACACATGCAGGGAAAAAACAGACGTAGTTGTCACGCCTCGAAGCGGCAGAATCGTAACAGCCTCGCCGTGTAAACCATCCTAAGATAGAAGTTGGCCTTACAACCGTTATCTTAGACCTAATCTACACAAGGCGTCCATGACTAACCTGCTTTGAAGTAAATAGTTTGTAATTTAAATAAATCATTTACCTAAGAAAGTGAGGAAATATATATATACACTATAATTCAGTTATTACAGTTAAAGTTTACAATATTTCTCCGTAATATATTTCCGAGTTATTACATTATTCAGAAATGAAAAATTCTAAAGTAAAAGCTTAAACCTTAAAAATGTGTGTTTATTCTTCAAATATTTTTCCTCACTCCCTAGGATCCAGCAGTTGCTAGCTTCAGAGTAATTGTTTGCCGCTTCTTAGCCAGCACTTGCACGACGTCTATAGGGATGTGAGCAACCACAGCTCAGTAAGTCAGGATGGAGGACTTAAAACTATACCATAAACACATACCAGGATTATCAATCAACTTATTAGGTATAATGCATGTGCAAGCAAATGCCATCGCACGACGTTGTCCGGCCCGTCGTGAGATTAAAGAAATTGCGCCCGCTCTAATCCGGGTTGAGGAGTTGCCATTAATGCAACAGCTCACGACCAAACCCAGGCTTGTGCAATGGAGACCTCGCTCCTCCCGTGACTACCTTCGAACCACTAACTTTACCCTCATTGCGACCTCCTCACCTGTCACTTAGTTCGACTAAGGATGAAGAATGGACCATTATGCAATCCTGCGTTATCCCTTTCGAAGGGGTCGGTATTTGGCCGGAGAGTCCTAAGTTCTCCTAATAGGCTACCATGTAGCTCCAATTATGATTATAAGACGTATGTTTGATTAGGTCCAGTTTAGGGTGATCAATCATTTCATACAAATCATACAATACAAGCCAGGACAACAGACAAAATCATAGCATCACTCATAATCAAGCACATGCACACATCCAACTATCTAACAAGCACAACCAAGCATAATCTTAAGCCTCCAAAATACAGCAATGTATTAATCCCAACTTACCTCGACTCCTCGCTCACTTACTCGAGGTCCGACTTGCTTAGGTCATCGTCGATTATTCCTATAACACAAACGTGGTTTTAGTTTTTCATATAACTATTATAGGTTCATTTTATCTTATAACGCTTATTGTTATATTTTGTTTAGGGTTTAATATGTCTAATTATCTATGTCTTAAGTCTTTTACAATTATTCTAGGTTTGGGGTTAGGTTCGGGTTCGGTTTTCACATCGATTTCTAAATTAGGTTCTAGTTCGATTTCTAAGTAGTGTTTTATACTCTAACCCTAGAAATTCGTTTCAACCCATAACGTGAAATTAATCACATTACTTCCCGATCTCCTAAATATCATCATTACCCTTAGTCAGTATTTTATTTCACCCGGTATACTTAAATCCGTATTGGTGTACCAAATTTACTCCTGATGTGAAAATTTTTTACATTTTTCATATAATTACATAAATTCAAGTCTTCTATCGATTTCATTATATATCCCTATTATTTATATAATATCAATTTTCATCCTAATATTTTCTATTTATTATATTTTCAATAATTACATATTATGTATTATTATCTATTATGTATATAATACACTTCTAATATTTCTATCACTCTAATTATCATCTCTAAACATCAATTATCATTTTAAAATGTTTAAATTCATCTTAAATCAGATTTTACACCTAATTACCCTAATTTACAAAATTAACTTAAAATGTATTATTTTCCCATATTACTTATTTACTACATAATTAACCTAATAATTACATTTAACACCCTAAATGCTACAAGTATCATACTTCATCAGATTTCAATATCCTAAAACATGTACTTATTCACTAAATCAGTAATTAATCATCTAATTACTTTATTAGCCATAAATTACCCATTTTATGCCTCATTTTAAGGCCTAAAAATTATCTAAAAATTTCGAAATTTAATTTTTGAAAATGGGTTTCATAGCACTGTTCTATGTCATCTAAGTAGTTTACACAAAAATTTTGGGTTCAAAACTATACTCCTAAGGTCATTTATTTCTAAACCGAAACATGCTCAATTTTGCACGATTTCTTAAGAACCATATATTACAAGACATATTTTCATCAAAATAATATTTTTCCTAAAAACTACATACAAAAATATTACAGAAGAACAAAATTCATAATTTTCTAAGAATATTTACTATTTCTAACAAAATTACATAAAATCAAGTTGGAAATCGGACTCACCAATTTGGGTGGCTCCGGCCACCGCCGGTCGCCGTGGCCTTGTTGGTTGGTCTGGGCGCTGCCACCACCATATGGTGGTAGTGGTGGCCGTCTACTCCCAACTGCTCGTCTAATGTGGGTTCTCTTTAAAGGCCTAATTGTATGGTTTTTTCTAATTTTTTTTAACCTGAATTTTTCTCTCAATTTTTGTCTCTCCCTAATTTTCTTTGATTTCTAACTGTCCAAATGAGCTTTTGAATTTTTCCCCTATTTATAGACCTTTAGGGAATTTATTGTGCATTAAATTGGATAAGATAATTGCCTTATCCCTTAATTTTTGGCTTTTGTGTTGTCTTAATTTAATTAACCGATTTTTTTCTTATTTTTCCCAGCTACCACGACCCAATTCTGGATCATTCCTGATTTTTCCTTAATTAATTATGAATTTTCTTTAAGTATTTTGTATTATTTTAGCACATTTCGTGTATTTTAAGTAATTACGCGTATTTATACCTACATGTAAATTCATATATAGTACAAATAAATATTCCTAAATATTATTTAGGTCATTTTATGATTTTTAGTATACACATAATTTATCTCTAGTGATTCGTCAATTATCAAAATGCATTTTACGCATTTTCGATAAATGACGAGTTATATACTTAAAATTTGGAATTTTTATAGTCTTTTATTTTATTGCTTATTTTCTTAAATTCAAACTTACGGGATCATTTTTACTAATATTTCTAGCTTTACTTATAATTTAGGGTTGATCGGATCTTTTAATCGATCGAAACCTTGAGTGACTAGTTGTGGGGCTTACAGCAATCAGAGGAAAAAAAAAAACAAACAACAGAAAACAGAAGGCAATCAGCCCTAGTCCTCGTCCAACGAGCAACAGGTGATAGCTACATCGACGCCAGCACATAACCCACATGCCTGGAGACATACACATATCTGCAGTTCGTTGTCCACATCCGCGTGTCACCGCTGTCCACGCATGACCGAACACGGCATACTATCCACGCACGCGACTTTCCCTCTCTTGTCGACGACATGCCTAGCCACTGCAGAATCCCTACACACACCACACCCGACAACTCTCTACACATGATAGCATCACGTCACTGAAGTTTCACGTATCCACCAAGAGCATAATTCTCCTTACTGCACACTACAATTCACGTTCGGCACTCTAACGTTTACTGCTACCGCATTGTTCGAAGGTTAAGTCCATAGTTGCAGTTCAGCTACAGTCTACGTTGTTACCAATTGGCACTCACACTGAAACACTCCACTTCACTGCACCGCAGCATACCACGATCACACGCCCCCTTGATCACTTCTACTGCACCTTGCACAGCAGAACACGGACTGCACTATCCACACTAATAGATCCTCAACAACACTGGCATCCAAGCTACACACCTAGATCACATTCCGATCAGCCACAACAACCTATATATTCTGAAGTCATAAACATCGCAGACCATCCACAAAACTAACCCAACAACAGCAAGTCCTCGTTCGAGCATCTCCTTTGCACGCCTTGACCAAAGGCATATCAACGCTTAACCAGATCCCTAACAAATTCGTCATACTCTACTGTCCACTGTCACGCCAAACACTGCATTGTCCAAAAACCAATGCTCCAGCGTACTTCCCACAAAGCCACTGTACCAATGTCCACTAACAGAACCTAGTCTACAGATCACTGTTGGACACACCACATTTGGCACGGCTACTGCTAATCTACGAGTAGGCAAATCTGCTGCAGAACAATCAGGTTCATTATTTTCTTATTTAGATTATTATATTATTACCATTGTATTACTAGTTCTATAGTTACTTAGCATAGTACATGTATATATGGATAATATTAGTTGTGGAGATTTATTAGTATTGTTTTTTTTATTTATTTATTTACATTAGAGTGTACGATATCATTAACTTATTTAGGTGTATACTTATTTAATGATATGTATATATATATATATATATATTAATATAGGATTTTTAGGATTAGATTTTTTTTAGTAATCATCATATAGAAAACTAATTTTTTATTTATTTATTTTTTATTATTAACATTTCTCACATAGAAAATCATTTGCAAAATAAAAATTAATAACATGAAAGACCTTTTCTGAAAATAGGATTGTTAGAGCATTTTTTTTTTTTTAATAAAACAATAACGTTCAAGAGTTAGGACCCCTTTAGATTTTTTTTTTAAATGAACCGAATCAATTAAGAACGTAAATCTTGTTGGTTTTTTTTTTTTTCAAAATTAAAAAAGAATCAACACATTAAATATTTTTTTAAAAAAACTACAATCGTTTGATCCCGGTTAGTAGGTACATAGGCACCTTTGGAGCGACGATAAAATATGTAGAAACTTAGGTTTTTTTTCTTTTGATTTTATTTATTTATTTTTGTTTTTTTTATATTATGATTAGAAAAATAATCTTAATTTCGGTAAATAGATAGTGGTACTCGTTAAAGGTTTAATAGGTTAGCTCCCGAACTTGGAATCTTTTGATTCTTCATTTAAAATTGAAATCAAAGACCGGTGAAATTGTGATCAATCTACCTAATCGATTAAGATTTCTTTTTCTTTTCCCAACTTCGGTCGAGTGGTGACTCCAAAGATAATTTTCACTAAAAAAACCAGAATTTTCTAATTTCTTTAGTCAAGAATTAATATTAAATGAGTTAGGGTTTAGTATTAATCAGAAAATGGGAAATTAATTTTAAATAAATAGAAAACTGAAGAATGAGGCTCGACACCCCTTACCCATCTTAGGAGTATTGAACAAATCCTTTGGAGGGGGTAAAGGGAGGTACACATATACATCATTTAGGATGGCATTGATAATCTTAGCCCTATCCAACACCTCCATGACCATCTTAGTAGGTTCGTTAAGTTGTGCTAGCGACGAGACTTCGTCCTCTCTTGTCCTGGGTGGGGATAGGGTTACTCTTTGTAGATTCGAAGTTAAAGACATGCAGCAATGAAGATGAGCCAATCTCACCTCTGTTACTTGACATGGTCATAAGATGTGAAGAAGAAAGAAGCTTGAGAAACTTTTGGAGGAAGTTTGATGCAAAAGTAGAATTTTGCAATAGCAAAATAGAGAGATTGTAGGAAAGTTGTCTCTTGTTTTGATCGTGCTATTTATTGGTTAAGTATCTAAGAAGTTGTATAGGCGGTTATAGGAATTAGTATAAGCACAAATCCCTTGGAATGCTGCATAACAGATATGTAGAACAGGTTTTAATCGGATGATCATCTTTAAAAGGGAAAGCATATGTAGCTGTATGCTAGTCTGCTACAACATGTTACCTGTCGCATCACATTAAATGTACGAAAAAGGGGCATGCAAAGGTTACAATTCGAAAAAGTTACTTCAACAAGAAGTTTCCTTAAGGCCCATTCGACTTCCACCTAGTTGGCATGATAAAGACACTATGCAATTATGTTTGCTTAGTCCATGATGAGTATTGTTCAATCAGATTAGTTCATAACCTCAAAGTGCCTCCCTGGTGAGATCCAAAGGTGCCTCGCTTTGATGCCTTAACCAAGGCTTAATCTTACTCGAGTCTTCAGCACTCTACTTTAGAGGAGCTGTTGACCACCTTGGTCCATCTCACCTCGAACATCTCTGCCTCAACCAGCTTTTAGCTCAAACCTGTACCCTTACCATGTTGGCACCATAAGTCCAAGGTTGGCCCCTTTAAGTCAGATCAGTTACACCTAAGTAACCTATAATCCCTTATCCTTACCTTCACCACGGCAATGAGACTCCTAAGGGGAGGGGCAAGTGTTGATGGGGCTCTTTAAACATGGGCCCCTCAAGCTTGTCTGCATTTGACACGTCTTGTCACCTAGGGCTTGCCTTTGTAGGCTCAAGCCTTGGGCCTGGATTAACCAAGCCAAAGAAGCTTTACAACGATTAGAATATACAAGAGAAGGATAAAATATTGAGTCAACAGCCATGTCCGGAATAAGTGGGATACGTCAAACACTAAAACCCCACTCTCCTATACTTATAGGAAAAGATTTCTTCCCACTAACCAATACGCAGTGGGTCACAAACTACGAATGAGGCAATTTAGGTTTGAATGAGAATAAGGAGCAAAAAGGTAAAAGGGGGGTTTCAATAGTGAATATGTATGGATATTATACACCAAGACATAAAGACAATAAGGGGCTTAAGCTTGAAATAGAGTTTGATAGGACTTACGGACACTAAATGTCATTTGATATTTAAATAAGGGTTAGATGCAACTCACTAACCAGCTCAAATGAGGGGGTTCACCACAACCTTAAGGTTGAGATTGATAAAAACGTAAGAAGGATTAAAGAGTTACCTAGCACTCAATAATCTGGCAATTGCAAGCTTTAAGAGCTCCAGTATAGACTTACTCAAAAAGGGAAAGTTCTAAGTATAATCACACCGTATCTTCTTTACTCTGATGATGATGTCTTCTTTGATGGCTGCTTACCAAAGGTTGTTATTTATAGTATGTCTTAAAACCTTGGTGGCAAAACTGTAAATATTAAACTAGAAGGCATGAAGCATCTCTTGCTTAAAATAAGTCAGCACAAAGCGCTGATTCATCAGATGTTTCATGAGCCTCCAAGTCCCGATTAGCTCTTCTCCTTCAACATCTCGCTTGGCAACCAACTTATCCCACTAAAGACTTGCATATTCAATAAGGGAAAATGAAGCGAACTTAACCTTTGTTCGGTCATCACATTCATAGCACTGAAACAACTTTTCGACTCGAGGAATCTAGTTGAGGAACTCTTCAGGTCAGCAACTTCCACTAAAAGTCGGTAGCTTAAGTTTTATATTATCAAGTCTTCGGCCATGTATTCGAGTTTCATCCCTTGCATTTTGAGCTGGTTGTTTTGCTTCAAATCGGCCACTTCTATTAGAGCTCTGCTCGGCTATATCCCTTTTCGACCTCAGTTCTCTTCTCTTATTTCCTAAGTTCGCCTCAAAGTCAATACTCTTGTCATTTCTTCTTCTTGGCACTGATTGGTTTTCTCTTCTGAGCTCAACAACTCTTTTCGGCTGTCTTTCATAATTATCAAGCTAATTGGAGCCACTTCTACTAGTAGGTATTTGTTCCCTTCTTTCACCTCGGCCTATAAGTCTACGGCTTCTAACTAGACCAATAAGTTCCTAAATAGAATCAATAAGATTTTGAATCTAATATTCTAAATTATCAACACGTCGCCTCAAACTTTCGTGAGGACTATCACCACTGTTATCAACACTATCTTTAGACATTTTTGTTCATACAGTAACTTTTAGAGAATATTTGAACTATAGTAACCTAGAAACAACTACTACTCCACTTCAGTAGTTCCCATTACTGACAAACACTTTTACATCATTAGAATCAACTACTAAAATTGCTATTACTTATCTCAATAGCACAATACTACGACTACTAAGAATACGAACTACACAATACACTACAAAATGACAATGAACAAATGTTCAAATGGCTAAACAAACTTTGAAGAACACTATACGTGTGTTTCCCCAAAGGTTTGATACTAAGATGATATGCAGTAGGTCTTGAACCACGAATGAGGCAATCTGGGTTCGAATGAGAACAAGGGGCAGAAAGGAAAAATAGGGGTTTCAACAGTAAATATGTATGGATATCACGCACCAAGATATAAACATAATTAAGGGCTTGAGATTAAAATAAGGTTCGATATGACTTATGAACACTAAATGTCACTCAAGATTCAAATGAGGATTAAATGCAACTTACTAACCGACTTAAATGAGGAGGTTTACCATAACTTTAGGGTCAAGATTAATAAGAACACAAGAAAGATTAAAAAGTTACCCAGCACTCAATAATCCAACAATTGCAAGCTCTAAGAGCTTAAGCATAGCCTTACTCGAAAAGGGAAAGTTCTAAGTATAATCACACTATATCTTCTTTACTCTGATGATGATGTCTTCTTTGATGGCTACTTACAAAAAGTTGCTATTTATAGTAATTACTAAAACCCTAATGGCAAAACTGTAAATAATGTACAACGCTTTAAACCCTAAAAAATGAACCCATAAATAAAATAAAGAAAACATATATAGAAATACAAAATTGTGCATTTAACAGAGGAAGTCGACATGTAGTCATTCAGCTTGTGTTGGAAGGAGTAGGATTTAAACTGGGTAGGGTTGGTAATCGGATGTTCAGGTTCGGGTAAGAGTCCCTAAAGTTTCACAGTACTTGGCCAAGACACTCAAAAGTTTGGCCTATAATTGTTGAGTTCTAGAATTAGTTGGCAATAGTTTCTCCATGCCGCGCTAAGTAGATCTTTAGCCTCTAACTCTTAGTAATGTGGTCTCTCAACTTCTCGGTAAACAATAAGCTTGATGCTGCCTCTCAGTTGTTTGGTAGCCACTAGGCCTCAATACAAATTGTTTGACCTCGACTTCAAGATAGTTACAGGCTAATTCCTATCACTAACCGTCCTCCAACTGCTAACACCACTCTACTATAAATACCAGTCTACTATCTAGTGACAAATCTCTTTACACTCTACACACTAAGCTTACCTATCACTCAAAGCATCCTCTATTCTCCAAAGTATTTACCGATGACTTAAGTATTGGAGTGGCCACATTGGACAGTACCTCGATGTCCCCTTACAGTATCTTGTTTTACAGGCTTATTGCGTGCAGAGCCCAGTAACTAATGGTAAATCCTTAGAGACGACGTGTACCATAACCTTAGTTATAGTTATGCAATACCTAATTAGATCAATAGATATTTAATAAATTTTAATGACATATGTAGTACCTTCATATATATAATTATATATACATGGTGTATAACTAGAACAATCTTGTTATATTACATATAAACTACTTAAAGAGCTTGTGTGTGGTGTACAGGTAAAAATTTGATTTATAATTGTAAAATAAAATGAACTTCTTAAAATAGGTTAGGTTGTATCCATATTTAGATATAATATTATCTTGATAATTTATAAATAATAGTTTATCAAATATACAAACAATCGTTGGGAACATATTAAAATCAAAACTTATAAATATTGGTATAATCTTTATTAAACACCTTGAATTAATAATTTAAGGTAAAACCAATATTTTCTTTACTCTCAATGATAGCATATGTAAACATATTTATGTGCATAACATGCCTTAAAATATCAACTACATGGAATCATGTGGGAAGGGCACATAGTTCATACTAATTTTACTAGCAAAGTGCACACCTATAGTGTGTGCATTGAAAAAATAAAAAAATGACTTAAATTCCTTTGAGGTTTTTTCATTTTATTGTTATTGAATTGTAAAATTTTGAATTTCAATAGCCAAATTCTAGAATTTTTTTAAGTTTCTCAATTAGATAAAACTTTTTCATGTTAGCATTAAGTGTTAAAACTTTTCAAAACCATATAAATAAATTTTTTTAATAGTTTAAATAATAATATAAATTTATGGTTTTCTTGACTCGAGCATGTAGTCCTTATGTAGAGCCATATTAATCTTTTTTAGATCGATAGAAAAAATCTAATTGCATTAAAGATGTTAAAAAAAATTTCACATATAATGATATGTCTTTATAAATAAATGAATATCTATCTTAAAGAGGGATGCAATTGAGACGGGTTTGGGATAGATTTGGCAATCTAAGTACTCGTCTTGTTACTTGTAAGGAGTCTCAAAACCTTATAGGGTTTTCAAGGTATTACTTGAAACTTGCCCGAAACCTTATAAGGTTTTGTGGGTGTTACCCGAAATCTGCACAATAAGCCCATTCAAAAACTTAATCTTGGAACTCGGAACTCATTTTCCTCTTTTTACTTTTTTGTCCTTAACGGTAAGTTATGTAAATTTAATTGCACAAATTAAATAGGTATGAAATGTAAAGATTAGGAAAAATAAAATTTGAAAATCTATAGATACAAAATAGTACTATAAATTAGCAATGGAATGTTGAATTAGAAATTGTCTAGAATTTATTTCAACAAACAGTAAGCTTTTCGTTCTTGTTACAAGTAAAGAAAACCTCTAAAATTATTACTTAATCAAATCTCATTACTTTCCTATTGAAAAAAAAAAAAATCCTTTATACTATGTAAACAAAAGAATGACATATATTATAATATGGACAACTTTACAATTACCATCCACATAGTTTCATTCTATAATAAGGGGGAAAATGCTTTCCTATTGACAAAAATAAATAAATAAATAAGGCATAAATAAAAGAATCGGCTTTACGAGCAACGTAAATTTGATGCTTGCATGTCAAAATTTAGCAGCATCTCACAATAGTGTGAACTAAAAAATATTGACCTTTTGTTTTATTATATTATATTTACTGTAATAAAACATAATGATATCATGTTCATACTTAATCAAAAGTATGAAATCAAGAAACTTGCTGGTTTTTTAATTAATAGTTTTTATTTTTATAATATATAATACTTGAGTTATTTCTTATCCAGTAGTAGATTTTCTAATGGGTTTTTTGAAAAACTCAAAACTCATCTCAAAACCTTATTGGACCTTATTGGAAAGCACCATATAAGGTTTTTATCCGGTCGAATAGGTTGGAAACCCTATTATGACCTACTTAGTTACATCTTTAGTCTTCAAATTTATAGAATAAAAGAAGAGCTATTATCTAAAAGTGGCGAGAGAGAGAGAGAGAGAGAGAGAGGTAAGAATGTCATATTGTTATTTATCTACAAAAATTATGGGGAGTATCAAAAGAGAGAGAAATTAATGTAAAGAGGAGTATCAAAAGAGAGAGAAATTAATGTAAAGAAAGAAAGAGGAGTTGAGAGGAAAAAGAATTTGAATAAATTAATAAATTTATCCATGAAATATGATATTTATAGTTTCAAAACATTATTTTAGTATTGATTTTATTTGTTGAATAATATTAAAATGGAGCTAAGTAGGTAATTTCAAAGAGTCAAGCACCAACGACTTTTGCACTAAACAATATAGATACAATTTGTAGTAATTATTTTAGAGTAGGACCAAATTTTGAATCTATATGCTTATATAAATATAACATATATAATTCAATCTTTTACTAACATATCCTCTTTTCAAATTAGAAGTTATATCTTTTACCTCACGTATAGTTACAGCAATATTTAATTTCTTCACTTTGAACGTTTTTGTTTTCTAATACTTCAAGTTTTCTACTTCGGGTGACATGACTAAAGTACAGCAAATGAGGATATAGAAATCGAAAAGAGTTTTTTATAGTTTCTATTTGTAATAAATATTATATTTATTTTATGCTTATCTATCCCATCTAGGTTTGTTAAAGGTACAAAAGAGAAGAAAAAAGACACGTCTGTCATCTTTTTATATTTGAACCTCAAATTCATATCTTATTTTACCTTCGACACTTTTTTCTTCAAATCCGAACAACATAAGTATACCAATACCATCTCAATCTTTTTAAATTCATTTACAACCTAACATTATTCTAATTTTGATTGACCAAATCTTTATATATAAACCTAGTGATAGATTTTAAGATTCAACAAGATCTTATATAATATATATAAATTATATATATTAAACCAATTAAGAGATATATAGATATTTTAGTTTCCTATCAAAACCTTATAAACTTCTTCGAGTGTTCCCTCAAAGCATCCTTAAACAAAATCCTATCAAAACTGTGAGTGCTCTTGTTCTTTTTCTTCTTCTCTATCATGGTACACGTATCTTACCATTACTATGAAGCTGATGTGTGGCCATCATCCATGGCTGAAAACCCTAGCCCTAGGCAAGAAGTCGAGGGTCAAGACATGTTCGAGCTAAATTTCCTAGTTACAAAGGTGAGAAGAAAATCTCTTGACTATTTTCGTGAATACGAACTGCTTCTTCGGATTGTTCCTATGGATGATTGTGATCCTACGATCGAGAAAACCTTCAAACTTCGTAAAAATGTCCTCTTAAGAGATAATGGTGCCCCAAGAACAGACGTTCACGGTGTCATCACAAATAACATGTCGGTTTTATCGATTATTCTATCGAGTTTTGATGTGCCAATCAATTATCAAGACCCTATTATTTCTCAGATACATAGTGTGGCAAAATCTATGGCGGAAAACCCTAATTTTGCAGGCAGGACAGTGTTGGCCATGACCGTGCAGGTATCTGCTGTGACACATACGAGAGTCTTTCGAAGAGCAATTGAGCAGTATGTCGATGGTATACCTTTAGAAGATTTTAACACTGATGATCAGCCTGCGACGGCGTCCTCGGTCGCAGCATTGGAGAGGATGATCATCGAAGGTGAAGAAGATCTGGAGTTAATGGGTGATCGTGATTGCGCGATTTGCATGGAGAAATTCCTTGTGGGAACAGAGGTTAGGAAGATGCCGTGTTTGCATATATTTCATGGAAAATGCATCGAGGAATGGCTAGAAAGAAGTCACGTATGTCCATTGTGCCGTTTTGCTATGCCATACTAATAGAAAAGATGAAATAATCCAACTTTATATATATATGGGTCGGTTTTTTTTTTTTCTTTTAAAAGAAATAATGGTTAACATATTGGTTGTTTCATTTTTTTCTTTTTAGGAATTTAACTTTATATTGACCTATTATTTTGCTCATAAACCCAACAAAATGTAACTTCTTCCGTTCAGCTATATCGTATTGTTCTATATGCTACAACCTCTTTCTATCAAGAGAGGGCATGATACGTGATTTATAATTTCCTCATGTATGATTTCAAAACTTTTATTAGTAAACCATCTATTTATAGAACGCTTTTTGTTTTTCTTCTAATTGTCATTTTTATTGCTGCTGCTACTGATGGTTGTTATTATGATGATTATTATTAGAATATATATTGATGGATATCTTTAACAATTGTTAACAACTAAAAAAGAAACATCCGCACATTTATTTTTATGCTTTCTTTATTGTGTATATAATCAACCTAAAAGAGGAAAGATTTTTGCTTTAAATTTGTTGACTAATGCCTTGGAGTAATCATATACATATGAGCATTGCATTATAAATACATTGCTTTATCCCTTAAATAAAGTTTAATCAAACTTTAAAATATTAATGATTTGTTCATTTCATTAAATAGAACAAAGAAAGAATTTAATTCCAATTCATAAGAAATGGAATATGACTGTAGTAGCTCATTATATTGTTCACTTAAATAAAAATAAAAGTACATAATAAATGTGAAATAGAGTTCAAATGACTAAATTAATCTTTTATTTATTAATTCCTCTCTATCCAAACCTATTCTCAAGTCTCTGTTTTTTTTTTTTTTTTTTAAATCTCAAGTCTATGTCAAAATAAAAAATAAAAAAAAAGAAAAGCAAAAAACTTTTCCAGTCCTTTGGAATCATGACATCAAGATTAACGAGTTCCGATCTTTGTCCAAACCCATTCTCAAGTCCTTTTGATGAGATCAACGAGCTCTTTGGATTGGTCGAATCTAACTTTGGAAACCCATCACGAGCTTGTCGTCGATAGTTTTAAGTTGCTTCATTTTGATTGTTAGGATTTTTTATGAAAAATAAAATCGAATTTTCGGGGGACATTGAGGTTTCAGAGCATGAGCCAGAAAGAAAGAAGAGATATGTAGAATGTGATTTTGGTAGGTAGATCTTTGCTTCTATCAGGGGCAGCAAGTTCGTGGAATGGTATAAGGTAAAAATCATGATTTCTTGCTTGGAAGACGAACGTTTTTGTATTGTGGTTTGCGTGGTGTGGGATGTGTTATAGTGGTGGTGTTCATGTGATGGGGTCGCATCGTAGTGGTGGTGGTGATCAAGTGGTACAGGTTGATAATGGTTGGTCGCTGGTAGTAGTGAATGACAATGGGTGTAGATACGGTGGTGGGTGGTGCATGGTAGTATAGTAGGAGGTGGTAGTGCCAGACTATGTTAAAGAAGATGAAGAAGAAGAAGAGATGGTGCAACTTGATTTTTCTAGTTAAGGGTTAAAAAAAAAAAGGGGAAATAAGTTTGAAATTGGGATTCAAGGGGTAGATTGAAGAATGCTAATTCAATGTTTTTAGGAAATTAGGATTCATGGAAATTGGGATTTGAAGATGGCCTATTACAACTGAACAAAGGAATAAATAATAAGGGAGATATAACAATTTCAATCCCCCTAAGTGAACAAGCAGTAAGGTGCTTAGATTAAGTATTGTAAGTAAGCAGTCCTCTAATGGATAATCTCTTGAAAATGTTGGGTTGTCTTTGTTTTAGGAGTTTTAAGAGACCAAGAAATAAATAAAAGTTCTAATAACAAATGCTACTTGTTGCATGATAATTTCTTAAAATGTATGTTCTCTTTATTTAAGTTATATTCTTTATCATATTAGGGTTTTGATAATTCATATTACTTTATATATGTGTACGTGTGCGCTTGTTATTTTGCATATTAGGTATAGTTAAGGTCGGAAAAATCGATGTGAATTTTAAAGGACTACATTAGGAGTATTCCTTTGGGGAGATGGTGGGTATTATCCATGGCTCTCTTAAGATTTTTCATAAGAAATATTGTGCCACTTTTTCTTGTTTGTCATTTATATATGTATTTTATGATTCACAATAATAAATTCCAAATTACATTGTTGATAAAATGGTGTCCATACAAAACTTCTTGTGAGAGAAAATGCACTTTAATTAATTTTCCAGCAATTTGACATTAATTATATAACTGGACATGAGTCAAAACCTTAATAATATAAATGTTAGTCTCCTAATGGGATAAACTAACTTTAAATCACTTCATACTTAAGTTGCATATGTAACTGATGAAAATCATCGATTATTATCATATAATAAGAGTATAAAAAACCGAGAGTGAGAGTAGAAAACAATAATGAAAGTAGAAGACGTCTTAAGGGCAAGATCACGTGCAACTCGGGAGGTTAATGATTGTAGGAAATTGGAATTATCCATTACTTTAACCCACTAAAAGATATTGTGAGATACTCCTTGAGAGTATAAAAAATTTATTTTAGCTTTCATTATTGATTGTGCAAGTAAATATATAAAAATGCGAAAAATGTTTTATTTGAATTTCAAATTTTTTAATAACACCCCTTTAACATTTTCATTATTCAAATTACCCAAAAAAAAAAAAAAAAACATTTTCATTATTCATTTGTAATGGTCTTGTCATATCAATAATAAGTCATATATACAAAATTAACTATACTCAGACTCTTCATATTGAATTGAATTTTCAAAATGGAAAGGACTCTAGTTGCTATTATTCTTATCTTTTTGTATTACGCGCTTTTTCATAATGAATAGTCAAAACATGTGCACCTATAGATCTAGCATTGTTAGTACTCGGTCTTTTCTAGGGTTACATCTGGAAATATATAATCCATTTGAATCAAAACCACACAGGATTCAGATTGAGTTCAATCTAGTTAAAAAAAGTCAAAGCCTAGGCCCAATTGGAACACAATCCCAACAAATATAAATTCGACTCAATTAAATTTATATTATTTAAGAAGTAAATCTTTTTAGCCGAGACTGAATGCCTTTGTTAACTCAAACTTAAATTCGTACTAAAATTCAATTCTACTTGGAAATTCGTCGAGCCAATTAGCACAAAATTTGAGGTCTTTTCCTTTCCCTTTTGCCAGCCTATAAAATTCAAGTTCAATCAATAAATTGTTTAAGTCAAACTCAAAGCCATATTCAAGTAAATATAATTGAATTCGAGTAACTTCTCAGTCAATTTGATAGGTGTTGAAAGGATTATTAGAAGAATACGAAAATAATTCAAAAGAAACATGCTAGGAGAGATGACTTTAGAGGTGATTCTTTGACTGCTCCTCCCAACCTCACTTACAACCACCAATAACAATACATATTTCTATCTTTATCCTTTTTTTTTTTTTTTCCCAATTCCAAATCTCCAAATTGTCTACAAAACGTCCTATAAAAACATACCTACATACATTAGATGAGAAAACTACTTGTTTATGATTAAAATTAAAAAAAAAATTACCAAAACATGAATTGCACAAAAAAATTTTACCAAATAGGTCTATGCGACATAAGGTTCCTTTTTTTTTATATATAAAAAAAAAATGTGGCATGAAGCCTATATTACATTTCACAAGTGTAATATGAGTACATCCTATTACACAATATCAGGTTTGCTTTTTTTTAAAAAAAAAAATTTGGTATCAAGCTTATGTTGCAAGGCTTCCTTTTTTATTTTTTTTAAGTTGTCAAGCCTAGGTCGCACCTATGAAATACGATATAAGGCATAGCATATTAACATGGCCAAGGCTATATCACATTTCGCAAATATGATAAAGAAACAAAACGTATCTTGTATTTACTAAATATAATATTACTTTGGTATTATTTTCAATATATCATATTTCTTAGATGTAAGATTTTTGTAATAACCTATGTCATATTTTCTAGATACGATATTACCATTATATTCTTATAATTTTTTTTAATACAATTCATATTTGTGTAATTGCTTTTAAAATATTGGTAGAAATGTTTTCCACCTACATATGATATTTACGTCTTTTGATTGGTTGGAAGGTTAGAGGGAAGAAAATGCAGAGATTGGTATCAACTTATCTTAAGTTTATTTTGGTGTCTAGATTGTTGCCTCAAGTTGTAGATAATGCAAAAGGTGACATTTAAATAAAAAACATGGAAAAGTACAAATTGGGTTTTCATATTTTTTTATTTGAACAACCAATATTCTTTTTTTTTTTCCAATTTTGGTACTTAATTTATTTCAAGTATATAAAAGAGGGCTTTCATAGATTTTTTCTTAACATCTATTAATTTATATTTGATCCTTAATCTATATATTATTAAAAAAAATATATACAATTTTTTATAACTCATTCACTTCATTTCATTGAATAAAATAACAAGACAATAAAATTGGAATTCTTAAAAAATCTAATAAGGATATAATGCCTATTACTTTATTTAATTATAAGCAATTACATAATAGATATATAATAAAACTTTAATAACTAAATTATCTTTAGTCCATCCTTTATCTTAACCAACTTTAAAGTAAAGTAATAGGCGGTGGTGATAATAGTGGCCAGTGTTAGTAACGGTGATGGTGGTCAGTGGTAATAGCGATCATAGTGGTTGGTGATAGCATAAGCGACAGTAATATTTGTAATGATGGTGGCGGTGGCAAAAGCGGTCACAGTAGGTGGCAATGGTAGTTTAAATGGTAGTGTTGGTGTAAATGGTGATGATAAGCTAGCAATGGCAGTAATGGCGGTGGTTAGTGGCGGGCAGCAGTGGCTACAGTGGTGGTAGAGGCAACAATGGGAATGATCGATGGTAGTATAGCCATAATAGTGGTGGTCGATGGTATGAGCAATGGTGATGGTGGTTTTTAAATTGGGATAAGGTCATTTTTAGAAAAAAATGTGAAATTTTGTAAAAAAAAATGTGATTTTTTAGTTTAATTAAGAAATCTTAAGTAATAAAGATTTCTATGAAATTGCAATTCGGTGACAAAAAGTACATTGAATGTCGTAATAAGGAATAAATGATAATGGAATTCCAATTCCCTTAAGTGAGTAAGACATTAGTGTGGTGCATTCTCAAAAATACTATAATTACCTGTACAATTAAAAAAAAGAAAAAGATTTTTTTTTTTTTTTGGTCAAGAAAACCATTCATTTAACTTTCATCACAAAGCATCATAGTCTACCATGCATAAAACAAAAACAACAAATAGAAACCAAACAAACAACAAACAATTAACTAGGTTTAAAGAACCTCTCGACCAAAATTTGAACAAAATAGCCATCACAATGTAACACATTTGATAAAAAAACTAGAACATTTGAACCAAACTCCAATCTTGAAGTCTTCAATCCTTCTTTTGCTAGGGCATCAGCAACTTTGTTTTGTTTACGATTTACCCTGCATAAATTAAAAGTTTCAAAGTGAGCTAGCAATTGAATACATCTTGATAACATTGGGTGACATATGTCTATGTCCACATTATCTTTCATGATTCAATCCATAGCCAATTGTGAGTTAGATTCTACAACTATATTGTTGTACCTAAACCGCTTAGCCCAACTCAACCCCTCAAACAAAGCCCATAATTCTACTTCTAAAGGAGAATAGTTAGGGACTCTTTGCATTCGACCTCCAAGAACTTGTCCCTTGTGATTTCTAATAATGACGCCTATCCCTTCCAAATGCCCTTTCTCTTCAACTGCTCCATCGCAATTGATCTTTACCAATTTTCCTTCGGGTTTGCTCCATTTCACCTCTCTTATCATCCAGTTTGCTAACTTATTGGCCCTATGTATTGTCCACCACTCGTAAGCTTTTACTTTAACTTGCTAGCTCCAGTGTTCTTAAGTAGGAGTGTTGCTTTGAAACATACATCGATTGCACTCTCGCTAAATCCTACATAATAGAAACAAAGTGAAAGACTATTTAGGTGGTTTAGATCTTATCTAAGACTTCCGTTTCCATTTCACTTCCTTTCTCAACCATTCTATAACTTCTTCTCTATCCCTGATGTCCATCCCATGAAAACCAAAAGGTGACCAATTAACCTTACTAATATTGCAATTAAAGAATAAGTAGATCATATTTTCTTCTTCCCTGTCACATAGTGGACATACAGCTTCCACCGTCATCCCTCTATCTAGTAACCTATCTTTGGTAAGCAACTTATTCGTCAAAATTCTCCATAGCAACATCTGGATACATGGATAAGTCGAAGTCTTCCAAATCTAATCCTAAGACTGGCCAGATCTCTCCTCCTCCTCGAATGTGCAAAGTTGTTCATAAGCAACTCTACTAGTAAGGTGGCCATTGACCTCATCCGACTAAAAGAACACATCTTCTTCATGGATATTCTCGACAATAGTGATGTTTCCTAACTATTGATAGATCTCATGATCTAAAAGGTATCTTATCATGTCTTCATTCCAACAACCAACACAGTTCCAAACCCAATGCACAGTTAGAATGTAGTCATATTTATTAAGTGGCCCAAGTAACCATGATGTAACTCTTCTAGATTCGAATTATTCATCTAATTAAAACTTTGCTGTCCCACCATTGTGGATGCAAACTGTCATATTTTGGTTCACGCAATCCTTAGCCTTTTTGAGAGTCCTATAGAAACCAAACTCTCTCTTTACTTTCTAGTATTCTTCCATCAGTTGATATTTTCTGTTAACTACTTTAACCCATAAGACTTTCTTTTTCCCCATTTCCTAAGCCAATTTATAGAAGTTTGCTTGGAAGTTATAGTAAAATAGGATTCATAAATGTTGTCATCTCATGAGAATTACGTATGTTGGAATGTAATTACCGGGAAAAGCAACAAAATAGGGTGTATGGAAGTTATTTGATGTGGTTTCAAGCACATATATATCTAATATTTTCTATTAAAAGATAACTATCTTGCTAAAGTTGCATTAATTCAAATAATCTCATGATAAAATAGGGCATAAGGTTAGGATTGTTATAGTTGGTATCATAATGATTTTTTAACGGGATGAATAATTTATATATTCAATTATATACTAGTTTTAAAATATTTGTAATATGGATACAACTTACACTAATAATTATTTTTTTTTATATACAACATATTACAACATTAAAAGGTGGGAATCAAACATGATCAATACTACTAAAATACTTATGTTTATATTATTAAATTACAATAGGCTTAGATATACTGGTTTTAATTAAATAAAATAATATTAACAACTCAACTTTCTCTTCTTATCTCGAGTAGTACAACAGGAACTTTAGTCCATTCCATTCCATTCAAAATTCCGTCAAATATCAAAGATGTTCTATCTTCTTGTCATTTGCTGGCAACATCTTGTACGAATCTTCTCTTCACTTCGTAACTTCACCAATCACCGTTATTGATCCCACGCACTTTACTCAGACGAAATATTATGCTCCCACGTTCCCGAAGTAACAAACTTTTATTTGTTTAATTTTTTAAACTTTTTATTATTTCTATTATAGTAATTGATTTAATTTTTCGATATCATTATATGTTAATATTATGCATTAATATTTCACATGTACTAAAGATCGATTAAATCTTGTACAACTTGATAAATAGCCTTTTTGTAAAACTTTACAAATATTGAGAATTTGAATAAAAAAAATAAAAAAACCATTAGTATACCTTTTCAATAAAAATCTATATCCTTCATTGCTTGTTGTCATGTATTATTATTATTATTTATGGAACATGTTGTTTTAATCAATATTGCCAAACTAGAATTAGAAGGTTGACTCGAAAGTAAAAAAGAGGTCAAGGGTCGAGCATATCAACTAGGGTCAAATCGAGATTGGATCGTAGTTAACAAAAAGTTATAATATAATTTATATTTATTTATAAAGTAATAAAAAAATATCTATATCATTGATAATTGAAAGTTGAGAGCTTTTTACAATTTATTTATTTTTATCTACATTTATTTTTTTAGTGAATTAGTATATATTCTAGAAAATATAAAATAAAATAATACATTTTAGCCTTAGTGATGATAGTAATCACGACTTTGTCTCTTAGGTCAACTCCGAGCTGCCCCTTAGTCGTGGATAATGAAAAACCTACATAAAGCCACTTGTGATTAGGTTAGTAAGGGTCTTCTGATGCTTAAGTTAGCTAGAAGAGAGATATGATGCAAGCGATAAAGAATGAGTTCCCAAGAGAAGATAGAAAAATAGTAAGTGTTGATTCTTTTACTTGAAGATCTTACTCTTATTTTTAGGTTAGATGTGCTTATTGTTGATAACGTATGGTAAATCCTAACTAGTTGGTACAGGATCTAAGGAGGCAACATTGCCAAGATCCAATGGGACATCATTGCCTTTGCTAATTGGTAGACACTTGAGGGATGGGCCTGTTTCATTGGTAGTGGGTGGCCACTCTAGTTCAATAACTAGGTAATAAGTTGTATGGCAGGTAGTCAATTAGCATTAACTGAAGAGAGAGAAACCAAATGGTAGAGGGGGCAAGTGTTCTACTCATAGGTTAACAATTCCTTCAACTGTAGTTGGCGAAGGGAAAGAGAGCGAGCCTTGTGCGAACATTGTAGGCAGTGACCGAGCATGCCTAGAGTATCTGGAGGCCTTTTTGAGTAGGAGGTGGGGCTTGGACTAACCAGAGGCATGCATAAGCATCTTGACTGGCCTATGTGGTTAAGGTTGAGTTTCTTGGTGACTTATGAAGCCAGGACTGGGTATGTTGGTAGGCTTAGGCTTTGGGAGCCCTTATGGCGAGAGTTGACAGTCAACAAATCCAAAAAAACTCGATGGGTTCTTATAGGAATTGGATTGGACCTGTTAGATTAATTCAATTAAAGCAAGGTCATTATCAATAAGGATCAAAGGGGTGACTTAGACCAGTTTTATGGAAAAGATAGGTTGAATCGAATTGGAATGGGAGGTCAACTCAAGTTTGACAATACTAGTTTTGATAAAACAAGCTTTGATTTTGTTGTTCATGTTATGTACAAGATTAAATTTTGTGTTGAATTCATGTCTCATCATATTAATTCGATATCATTTGTCAAGTGTTTGCTTCTATGTGTGCAATTACAATGTGTTGCCAATTATTATCTTTATTTTGAGTTTTGTTGTTTTAAATGGATTAAACAGTTTGATTCTTTTATCTGGGTGTTTTGATGAACAAGATTGAATTCTAATGTATTAGATTAATGTTTAGAAAATGCTAATTTGATGCTAACTATGATAAGGTTGTAATTGGAGTTAGACTTATTGGCTAGTGCCTGTTGCTTTCATAGTGATCCTTAATGACCATAAAGAAATACCCATTGGTTAATCTGTGTTCCATGATGCTCATCTGTAACTTAGAGCTCAATCTCAATGGTTCTAAATGATCTATTCCGACGCTTAATTCCTTTGCATCTTTTCATATACCTATGCTAAGATGTCCCCTAATTTCTTATTGGAAAGGTTCAACAAGTTCTCTTGATAGGCTCTTTGTTTGGAAAATTTGAAGGCTCCCTTGCTTAAATGGTATTTTTAATTTTTAGGAATTTTGAGCTACTATAAATTGTATTATAGACAAGATGATTTTGAGTTGCTGTAAATTATATTATAGACAAGATGATACCGTGTAGTTAATGGAATCCTAGCATGTTGCCTGGTTTTCTTGAGCAAGATTGGATTGCTTCTATAAAAGGAATGAAGCTGCTTCTATGAGATTGTAGTTTGTTGATAGTAAAATACTCAACGACTGGTAAAAAGTTTATAGATACAGTTTATTCATTTTACAAACACTCAAAAACACTTTTTATTTCTCATACCTATTTCGCGCCATTTCGCCTGTTCAAACACACAAGTTTCATTGACTTTTATCAAGCTTTTGGATCTCAAGTTCTTTTATCACATTTAGTCCTCACTTTCAATGCTCAGCTTCCTGTGATTTCAAAGTCTTTACCAACAACGATCAAAATGTATATAAACTTCATGAGTTTCTGTTTGTTTTTAAGGATTAAACATCAATAGTCAACTTAAAGAAAGTATAAGCCCTACAATAAGATATTTTGAATTCAATACGTAAAATTTAAGGCGATCGCATAGGTTGTTCAATCGTGTCCAAATTTTATGATAAAATTAAGAATATTAGTAGAAGTGACTCCGTAAGTTTAGATTTAAGAAAATAAAATAATTATATATTACATTACTAAGTTATATGTATATTACTTGTTATTTATCGAAAACGTATAAAATGAGTTCAGATAATTAACAAATCATTAGAGATAAAATATACACACTAAAAATCATAAAATAACTTAAATAATATTTAAGGGTATTTATTTATACTATATATATATTTGCGTATAGATAACAATACTTGAAATTACTCAAAATACCTAATATATACTAAAATAACACTAAAAAAATTAATAAAAAATTAAGAAAAATATGTGTCAAGTGTGGAAAAGTATGGAAATGAGGTGTGACAATCAAGGGATCAATTTTGTTAATAATCAAATAGTATTAGGACACATAATAAAGGAAAAAGGCAAAAGAAAAAGGGACACTTCTCCAAAAGAAAATTGAAGAACCCTCAAACTTGCTCTATAAATTTAGTAAACCCTCATTTTAAGTCATTTTAAACAATTTGGAGTTCAGAAAAATTTAGGGAGATGTCAGAAGAAAGTATTTTTTTACAAAAATTATACAAAACATAGTGTAATTAGAACTAATTTCAAGCTCACTAGTCAAACCACCATTTGGGAGCAGACAGCCACTATTACCTGACAACTAGGCTACCATTAGGGGCTGCTGACAAGGGTGGAGCCACCAATGGTAGCTAAAGGCCAAGAAAACAGTAAGTTCAATTTTAACCCATTTGTACAACTTATTAGAAATACTAAATTTTAATAGAAAATTATGAAAGTTGGTATCGTGGAACATTTTTCTATTTAGTTTTAGGGAAAAATACTATTGTTGATGAAATTAAGTCCTAGAATATATGACCCTAAAGAAATCACTAAATCGAGTTGATTTTTACTTTTCTTTTCAAATACCTTATTAATGTTGTTTTGAATCCAAATTTATTTTGTATATCGTTTAAAGTATATGTTAAATTGTCATGAAGATTTTTTCTTGAAAATTATTTTTCAAAATTTTATCTAATTTTTAGGCCTTGAAAACCTTATTTAATAGCTAATTTCTTAAATATATGTAGATATTTTTTAATAAATTTAATTAGAATCTGATTTGTGATGTATTTTAATACTTTCAAATATCAATTGATGTTGAAGAATGGTATTTATAATGTTGAGAATGCTAGATGTGTATATTATGGCTATAATATGTGGTAATTGAATAATATTCGAAAATGGTAATAAAGTGGGTGATGTGTATTAGATTAAACTGAGAATATGATGACATTATTAATAGGACACAAATTTGGTGGTGAAACATAAATTTGGAGAATTATACTTAAAAAGTAAAGTATTCTCATATCAGAAGCAAATTCAGAAGTTAAATTAAAAACTGAGTCTATAGGATAAATTAAGGTATTCCTCAAGAACCAGATAAGGGGCTTAGAATATCTAAAATGTAGTTAATCGAATTTCACATAATGGATTAGGGGGAGTTCCTAGAGTTTACATATAAAATTCGTAAATGAAAACTAAATTATAGCCTAATTTAGGAATTGATTCAAAAGTTGAATCAAAACTAATTTAAAATGAGTTTGATTATAAGCACCATAAAACCTAAACAATCGAGTAAAATTATAATTGTAAACTAAAAATAATGATTTGAAAGTTATACGTAATAAGCGTATAAATACTAAAATGTTAGTTTTATTATAGGAACGAGTGGCGACACTACGACCCATATCATACCTTAGTGAGTCAATAGGAAACTTTAGATAAGTTTGGGACTAATACGTTATTATATTTTGAAGTACTATTTTATAGCACTTGGAGGCTTAAGATTGTATCTGATTATATTTGTAAGTGGCTTACTCGTGTATCCTTGAAATCGATTGAATTTATTAGCTTGTTATTATGGCTTGAAATTGTTTGTACTATGTGGACTTATTTGCTCACCTTGGAAATAGACTTAACTAAATTGGACCTAAAAATGTAACCAGACATGCATTGCAAACCATTAGGGGTCAATTAAGATTCTCCGACTAAATATCGACATCTTTGAAAAGGGTGGCGCTATAGCATAATGGTTTCTTCTTCATTCTTAGTCAAATTAAGTGATAGAAGAGGAGGTCGCGGTAAGGATGAGGACAGTGGTTCAAAGGATGGTCACAGAAGGAAGAATGTCTTCATTGCACAAACTTAGATTTGGTTATGAGCTGTTGCATTTATATTAAAACTTCTCAAACTTGGATTAGAGCTGGTAAAATTTTTTTAATTTCCTAATAGACCAGACAATGTTATATGATGGCATTTGCTTATTGTATTGCATTTAATTAATTATTTGAAAACCTTGTTTCTATTCATTGTACAATTTTATGTCTTTGACCCTACTTACTAAACTATTGGTTGCTTATACACTTATAGATCTTCTTACAAGTACTGACTAAAATGCTGTGCTATAATTACCTAGAGGTTAGTTGTTTTTTGGAGATTTTGGGGGAGTGAGGACTTAAACTGGAAAAACTATAGAACTTTTGAGGGTTTAGCCATTAACTCTTAGTCATGTGAATCTAATAGTATACATCTTTCTTTTCCTTAACTACTACGATGTGTAAATATCTCTTGGGATATCTGAGTGAGGATATACATATTTATATGTGTGTGTATTTTAAATCTTTATATGTAATTTTATTAGTATGTCTGTATAAACTGTTTACTTCAAAGTGGGTAATCGTAAATGCCTTATGTAAATCACATCTACGATAACGATTATGAGATTAGCTATTGTCTTAGGTTGGTTTACACTATGAGAATACTGTGATTTTACCGCTTTGGGGCGTAACAGAAAGGACTTTTGTCTCATCTGTGCTTTAGCACTCTTGGTACAATTTAACTTCGACCTTTTGATTTCTTAAAATGTTGTAAATATGACAATGCATATTTTGGGAAGTATTTAGGCATTTGGTTTCTTCTGATCAGTACTTTAAAAGGTCATCAATAGCTCCACTTTGCAAAAGGAAAAACCCAATTTTAATTGTTTCCTTGGATGAAGCCTTTAGCTCTCTTTCATTATGTTGATTAGATGTCTAATAGATTATGAAGTTATCGCCTTTAGAGGCGATAGATCTTTCATTATTGCTTTCAAGTACATATGGAGAACATTGTTTGTTATCTCCGGGAACATGCACATATGTAGAAGATGTCTAGTAGATTCTAACATTGCTTCTTCCTTCAATTTTACTGGTAACAACTTCTCGACACCACCAGCTACTTCACCTCCTCCTCTTATTCCAATATCCCCAGCTCCTTCTTCAAGTTTGTATCTTTAACTGAAAGATACTATTCATATTTTTCTTTTTTGATTTCTTATCAATTTTACAGCACTTACATTATTGTGTCATATTTTAATTGTAGTTTCCTTATGCATGTCATCACCTTATGGTGGGGGCAAAGTCATCTTGTCGCTAGTTTGCAATTAATCCTAAAGGTGTAGAAGTGATAACATGAGCACACTTGAAGCTAACTTGCAATTTAGCTAATGAAGTTCATTTAGTGAACTCTAATAGCATGATTTTTAGTTCACTATCCATAGTAAAGATTAATTTCAGTTGGAAGCTAACCTTTCTAGTTATGTCCTCTATTAATTGCTTAGAAGTTGCCCTTAAACAAGAGAATACAAGCAAAAGAGATTTACTTGAAATGATCCTTAATCTAAGAATCGGATAATTGTCATTTTAGGTTAAAGGCGAACCTACTCTAACGCTATGATAAGGCTCCTAAGCAACTTTTTTTTTTGTATGTTGGCTTTGGAGCCAACTACCAATTATATGAAGACTGGTGATTCTCTAGGCTTAACAAAGAAGGCTCCCTAAACACCTCTTTTTGGTCCTCAAGTTTGTCATAAATTTAAACACATTTGGACAAGAAATTAATGAAATAAGAAGCTCATTGGCTTTTGTTGTCTTAAAAGGAATTTGGAAGCTTATCGTAAAAGGATATATAAATGATACACTAATATCACATTTATTATGCATGAATGAACTTAGAATTGAATTACAAATACATAATCTAAACACACCAAACCCAACCTTACTACATACATGCAAACCCAAATGTGAACTTGGGATCAACTTTTAAACCTAGCTCATTTAAACCTAGACATGAACTTAAACCCACCCTTACAAGCATACCTAGATCACCAAACCACAACCTAGTTTATTAAACCCACCAAGTTGAGCCTATGTTTACTTACTTAAATTATCAAAGTTATGTGAGTTCATGCACAAATTGCAATCAATTTTGAATCCCCATGACTACCATTATCCTCAAGCCATTGACCAAATAACTAAATAATGGAATACCACCATAGATAGGCGATAACCTATGCCGTACTTAGGGTTGAAGCGAGATAGTGCATCAAGCTATTCACAAGGGCTAACTTAAGTCCTATCTATGCTAACATTTGGATTGCCATTCTTTTGTAGATGGTGATTAGGGGTTAGGTTGGTGGTCTTTAATTTAAGGGGTAAATAGCTAATGGTTTGGAGGTTCATTTTGCGGTAGTCTGGATGGCTCGGATGAGGTTAGGCTAGGTACAAGAGTGTGATAGAGATAATAAGGATATATTTCATGGGCATCTTAGTTCATTTTAAGTCTATTCTTAATCTATACCTCACTATATCTTTTAGTCAAACTAAACAAAGTAATAGACCATTACTAACCTGTTTCATTCCTAGGGAATATTAATTCTATTACAATATTATTTCATTCCACCAAGTAATGTGACCTATATGAACAACTATAGATATATGGGTGAACAATTTTTCACATTAGAGTTTGGTTGCATTGTTAAGGTTTGATAATATGGGTCAATTTTATGAATTTTAAAGACTTTATTAGTAGTCAAATCACATTTACACTTATGCATTTATTTTTGTATACTTTCTTAGGTTACAACCATTAATGATTGACTTTAGACCATTCTTGATTATGTTAATTTAAATTGAATCATCATTGTGGATCAAAATTGTACTAATGCTCTGATGTCCTATGAGATGACCAAAGACATTTAGCTTGGAAAATCCAGTAAAAATGCTAGTCATGAGGTGTCCTTGCATTGCAAGGAAGGATTGGCCTTAATCAATCACTTTGATAGTCACATATGTATTAATTTTGACAGACACAAATTGTATGTAATAATTTTGAAATCTTAATTTATGTTATGATCTAGACACATTGTCATCACGACTAGTTAACACATGTTGGTTAAATAATGTACCATATGATAAAATGTTTCTTTTGTTTTGGTTAAAAGTATCCAAATATATTTAGTTTCAATTGGATTATGAATAAATAAGATATTGGGCTCCATTATGTAATTTAGCTTGCTTTATTTAGGTTATGCATATGCACTATTTGACAACTTTATTATGGTTCCCTTTAACAGTGAATCTTGATTCATTTTTTGATGGTGACTTCATCATAAACAGCTTTATACATTGCTATCAACAATAGTTCTTTATCTTCTAATTAGGTACTAATTGTTAATACATTCAAATTTTATTGTCAATAATGAAAGCCTACATGTTTTACATGTTTTAGGATAAGACATCCAAAATTAACAATTTAAAGGATTGTTGTTAATATGTAGAGAATGAATCTTTTCAAACTTACTATAACTATCAACAACTTTAGGGATTGTTGTTAATATTGAGAAAACGACTTTTGAAGATAATCTACTATTCACTATTTTAAAGACCAACATCCATGGTGAGAGAACATATGTTTTGAAGATGTGAAATCCCTAAATTCTATCAATAGTAAGTTGCTACATTCATAGAAGATTGTATTAGTTTGTAAATTAATTTATTTATATCAAGTATTTTCCTTAGTAGGCTATTATTGTCACTAATGAAAGTGTTACTATTACTAATTTATATGAGCTTTTCATGATGAAGAAATAAAAGTTAGAAATTTTTGTGGTCTTGTTTAAAAACTATCTAGATTAGGATTAAGCGTAGAACAACTATCTTGGGTCTTTATGTTTTTGTATTTGATGTTGCAATTGATCCTTCTAATACTCAAAATATAGCTTAGTCTTTTGTTCATTTGTTTGCTTTCTTGAATATCTATGATTATCACAATACAAATGCTTTCTTCTCTTCTTTTTGACAAGATTATATAAATAAAAAGATTCAATACAAAAGAGAAAAAATAATTATAAAACCCTTAAATACAACAATTTACTAAAAGAGAAAGCTTAAAATCTCCTATAACCCCAAAAAGAAAAGAAAAGAAACCACTTTACCAAAAAAAAAAGGTAAAAGAAAAAGGCAATACACCCCTCAAAAAGGCTAGCAATTATTGATATGATATGATAATATGAACATAACATGATTATAAATATTATTATAAAGGAAAAACACGATACACAACACGAAGATACTATTATAACGCAAATAAATGGAGCACCTTACAAGAGTATGCATAATTCTCAGAGAGACTTGCATTAATAAACAGTTAAGATTTATTCAATCTAATGACTAAGATCTAGTCTTATTCAGTCCTATCTAACTATCTTCACTTATAAAAGGTCATAATATTTAGACAATTTTAGAATATTTATATAAATGAATTAGACCTTATCAAAACCAATGATGTCCCATTGCCTTGCATTTCTTTGCAAACCAATCACTAGATATGCAAAAGGTATAAGATCAATTGCAACTTTCAAAGTTGCATCAATTGGAGGCAGACCTTCCACTGCACCAAATATTCCAAGCATGTTTGTTGGCTCAGATTTCTTATCAAGCACCTCAGAAGATCTTCTTTGCCTTGTTCGTACCATATTGTCTTATATCCTAAATAATCTATCTTCTTATCCCGTTACAATGTCCTTTTTGTCAAATTAGCACATTGCACAAGTCTTTAGAAAGACTTTTGATGTCTTTCAACATCTTCAATTAATGGAACTTGTCCCTATCTTAGCTAATGTTTGGTGAACACTTGAAATTTTTGGTTTCCTTAGGGTCATATAATTATCTTAAAATCTTTTACAAAGTTCTTCATAGTTCAAGATATACATTGTCCATTCTTGTATAATAGCTTATCCTCCATTAAATACTTTTTAAGTTTAACCATCCTATCCAACACTAGCAATCTCAATGAATGAAATCTAGATTTTAGGGATTTAATAATGAATAGAGAATTTTTTTAAAGCTTGTATTTAGGTTATAACAAAATGGAAAAGAGATGGATGAAATCAATATTTGACGTTACATATGAATATTGAAATTGAACTGGTTTGTGATTAAATCATGAAGTGGCATAACTCACAATATGTGAAACTATTATGGGTATTAAAAGCAATCCAATATAACTCCTAGATCCAATCTACAAGGTTTACCAAAATTAGCAACAATCAATGAGAACTCAATACAAATAAAGAAATGACTTTCAATATTCAATCAAGAAAAAGACTCAATAGTCTAACAACAATAATGCTTGTAAATACTGAATAGATAATTAAGTTGAACGGAATATCTTATTATATAAGAGGTCTAGGTTTAAAGAAATAAACCTCATTCAATAATATAAAAAGGACTTTCTAAACAAAATAAAGACTTTTAAACTAAAATAAGATAAAATAAATAGCTAAATAGTCTCGAACTACTTAAATAAACTAAAAGAAAATAGCATTAAATAATATAAGAGTCGAATAGATAAATGCTCTTTGTAGACTGTCAAGTCAACCTCACTATGAGTCTTCCTTTGGCCATCCTTTTAGGAAGTTGCAACTCATTTAATCTTGCTTGTTTCACCCCTTCATGATTCTAGTATTGTGAACTAATGAAATCATTTAGAATCCTAATTTAGCATCATTTCCTTTAGCCTTATATGCCTCTTGTGGATTCTTGATCACATCTTTTCATGTCTAAGCAATGGTTATTATTATTATTATTATTATTATTATTATTTTGGTTTGGTCTCATTAGCGACTTGTACAAAACACAAAAACTTATGAGCTTAGCTAAGTTTATGGCTGACCAAGACCATACATTATTATCCCTCATCTATTATCATAAAATAGTTTGCTAATGGCCAATTTAAGCTTTTATCTAATTGAGGAAATTCACATCTATAACTAAATCATAGTAATCTAAGCGGATGACTTCTAATTTCACTATTCCTTTCCATTGACTTACCTTAAACTCTACATTTTTAGCCATACTAATAGTGGGGACTTATTTTGAGTAACTGTTTTAAGCTTATAATTGTCTTTCCTAATCTTGAGGTCCAACTAATTTATCGTATCTTTGAAGATGAAGAGGTTAGTTACTCTATTGTTTACTAAAGCTTTTCATCCTTGGCCTTGAATAAAAGACTTCATGAACATTAGTCTCCTTAAATCCTTAGTGAGCTTGCACTGTGATGAGAATCAAGGTTTGAAGATATTGTCAATAAGCTAAGAATTGCATTGGATTTGAAAAAGAGCCCAAGAAGTTGTTAACAATTGTAAGAAGATGTAAAAATCGCAAAGTGTAGGTGATAATTCGAATGGAGCATAATGCTACCCAGTTAACCTAAGGAATTCAAATCACTATTTGATCAAGTATATGCATCTATCCGATTGAATTAGAGATTGAGTACCTATCTAATTAGAGTTTTTCACCCCTTTGGGTGACTAATTCACAATTCAAGTCCATGAAGTAGTTCTTTTGTCCACAAGAATGGATATTTTATCCATCCATATGATCAACAATATACCAATAAGTATTATATTCTGATCAAACCATTTTATTTACTTTATATTTGTTTCTAATTACAATTATACCATTAGGCTTGACAGATTGTTATTTAAGTATTCTTTTTATTTTATATTTAACAGAATAATTATTATCAATTTATACTATTGTCTCTTGTGAGATATGAGTCAAGATTAATTATTGATCTCTTTCTTTTGATCTTATCTATTGAACTTATTCGTTTGATTTTGAAGATCTTATCAATTAGATTGGTCTTGAGTTATATCAATCAATCTAATTAATCTCTTTAACTCTTTTAAATCATGAGTAACATCAAATATGGAATTTCAAAAATCCTTATTGGTCATGAGTTATATCGATCTATCTAATTCGTCTCTTCGACTCTTATAAATCATGAGTAATATTGATTATGAAATTTCAAAAACCTCGATGCAATGACTTATTAGAATTATTTTAATTTGTAATTGTTTAAGTTCTTTTTATCCTTATGAAGAACTAAAATAAACACAAAAGCATCGTTTATGTTTCTCAAAAACATAAAATATAAATCTTTTATCTATATGTGAATTGCTACATAAATATTATATTGAGCTCAATTAAACATTGTAGGACTTCAGTAACTTCAACTTGAACTAGGACGTCTAACTGTCGACCTCAACCAACCTGTATGCTAATCTTCTTGCTAAAATGTACAATTTTGTACACTTATAAATATTTTCTTTATTTTAATAATAGGTCTAATCTTTACGATTTAAGGCCTTGTATATAATTTACAGTTTTGCCACTAAGGTCTAGAATGTACTATTAATAACAATACTTTTAAGTAGTAGCATTTTTTTTTCATCACAAATTATGAAGAATACATTCTTACAAAATTTCTCTTATGAAGCTTACCTTAAGCTTGTATTCTTTTGAATGATTATTGAGTGTATTATTACTCTTTAATCTTCTCGACTTCTTATCAATCTTTTTCTTAAGATTATGGTGAACCTTTCATTTAAGTGAGTTAGCAAATTGTATGTAATCCCTCATTTGAACCCTAAGTGTTTATTTGGATCTTGTAGGTGATTTCAAGACCTATTTTGTGCTTAAACCCTGAGTGTATTTGTGTATTAATGCATGATATCCATTCATATTTGCATTCAAAACCCCTTTCGTTATCCATTTCGACCTCCTAAACAAACCTAAGACCGATTTATAGTTTTGTGTCCGCTGTGTTTTGTGTAGTTTACTGTTTATGATTGGCTAGTCATGCTTATGTTGTTCTTGGAGCACTATTAGGATTCTAATAGCGTAGGTATGTTGAGTAGTGATTTTAGCTATTAATATTGGTTACAATTTGTTCTTAGTAGTGTTGTAGCAGTTGTAATAATATTTGTCAGTCGTAGGTAGCTATAGAAATCAAACTTGTGATGGTTTTGAATTGAGTGTATTATGTCTTTGTTAAAATCTCTTAATGGAAATTACTGTAAGAATGAAAATGTTTGAAGATAGTATGAATATTAGTGGTGATAGTTATAGTGGAACTTTGAGGCGACGTATTGATAATTTGGAATATCAGATTTAGAATCTTACTGACTTTATCTAAGAGCTTATTAGTTTATTTAGAGACCATTAGCATGTTGGCTAAGGTAAAAGAAGAGATCAAGTATCGACTAATGAAAGTAACTCAAATGACCTTGATGATGATCGGTAACAGCCTAGAAGAGCTATCGAGCTATGCAGAAGAGAAGAACGATCAAAGCTGAGGAAAAATTCTGAAAGAAGTATTGATTCTGAGGTGAACCAAAGAGCTTAAAGAAAAGAGCGAGAATAAAGAAGAGATTTGGTTGAGTAGAGCTCCAACAGAAGTAGTAGATTTGAGGTGAACCGACCAAGTTGTAATGGAAGGGATAAGCCCTGAACACATAGTTGAGGACTTGAGAACATCAAGCTTTAGTGACTGACCTTTAATGGTAGGTAGTTGAATAAAAGAGTTCCTTGACCGGATTTCTCAAGTAAAGAAACTGTTCGAATGTTATGAGTGTGATGATAAGACCAAAGTCAAGCTAGCTTCGTCATCCCTTACTGAGTATGTAAGTTTTTGCTGGGATAAGTTGATTATTAAGCGAGATATTGAAGGAGAAGAGTTGATCAAAACTTAGAGGCTTATGAAGCATTTGATGAATCAACAATTTGCGCTGACTTACTTCAAACAAGAAATGCTACATGCTTTCCAACACCTGAGGTAAGGTAGAAACACTATTGAGGAGTATTTATAAGAATTTGAGACCTTGATGACAAAATGTGAGATTATCGAGCTACATGATCGTACTATTGCTAAGTTTCTCAATAGACTCCAAGATGACATTGTCGACATGGTCAAGTTACAACTGTTCAATTCATTAGATAAGTCGATCAACCTAGCCTTAAAAGTAGAACATTAGAGGAGGAGACACCAAAGGTTGACCGATCTCAACAAGGTAGCCCTAAGCTTGAGAGGTATGGGGAAAGGAAGAAGTCTAAAAAGAAAATTGAGAAAGGAGAGTTTAGTCAACTTGACTAGGCTAAGATGAAGAAGGTAGAAAAGGAGAGAGTGCTCGGCACTAAGGCCTAAGAAGTTAAGTGCTTTAAGGGTTGGGGATATGGGCATGTTGCTTCATAATATCCGAATAAGAGGGTTATGATCTTGAAAGGCAAAGGACCTAATGTTCAGGTAGAGAGTCAGAGTGACAAGACCTTAAGAAGTGAGATGGAAGAGGTGAACGCCTATCCAGATATGGACAAACTCTTAGCCACTATGAGTTAATAAGTCGACCTAAAAGAAGACCTAAGTTAGAGGGAGAACTTATTCAAGATCCAATGTTTGGTGAATGGGAAGACATGTTCCCTAGCTGTTGATGGAGATAATTACACCAACATCATTTCAGATGAGCTTATCATAAGGATGAAACTGCTAACCTACTCACATCCCTGACCTTATAGACTAAAGTGGTTTTGATGATAAGGGTATGGTCCATGTGCATAAAAAAGCTTGGATAGCATTCAAGGTAGGATAGTATGAAGATGAGATTGGATTTGACATAATGCCTATGAATGCTGCCAACTTGATTCTTTGCCAACCTTAAGAGTACGATTGAAGAGTGATCTACAATGGCTTCTTCAACATTTACACAGTTCGAAAGGATGGAAAGAGCTATGGCTTGACCCTTATGAGCATTGAGGAGATTTAGCATAACTCGACACCTATGGTGAAAAGAAATGGGGAGAGGAGCTTATTCGGCATCTAAGCCCATGCTCGTTGCCTAAATTCGAGGACCACTTCTTTTTAGTCCCATGGTGATGATAAGAATCAACCTTCGACCTCCTCAAAGCCCTTGTAAACCTGTTCTTGGTTGAGGCTAACCTATTTAACACATGGTCGAACAAATATAAAAAGACCTAAAAGAGGAAGGAGAACAGCTCGATAACATCCCTACCAACCTGATGAAAGTTACAAGACCAAACAATCAAGGTCTTAGGCCTAAAGACTACTTCGGTATGATATGAGGGATCTAGTGCCGCCCAATCCTAAAGCTCAACAACTGTATGTTAACCTCACAGGTAGCTAGGCTAAGTATTGTAGGACTTTAGTGACTCCGAACTAAACTAGGACATCTAATTACTGACTTTAACCAATTTGGATCCTACTCATTCTCAAACAGCTTAGATGACCTATATGCTGACCTTCTTACTAAAAGGCATAGTTTTCACACTTATAAATATTTTTTTTTATTTTAATCATAGGCTTAATCATTAGGATATAAGGCCTTGTATATAATTTACAGTATTACCACTAGGGTTTAGATTTACTATAAATAGCAACACCTATAAGTAGCTTATAGGAATTAACTCTTCAAACTAGTCACACACAATCGAGCTAGAAGACTGCAAGGACTTATATTGAGAATACTAGCTCAAAACCCCATTTAAGAGGAGGATTCCTATTCCAATCTTCGTTTTTTACATTTCTGCTAACTCGAATGTCAAGCTCTAGTGAGAACTATCACAATTCCTAAGCTTCCAAGTAGAAGTACTGACCTACTGAGCAACCCCCCACCCCCTAGTCATTACCGAGCTCATATTATGATTCAGTTAGCTTCTAAGCCGACCAGCACCAAACCTTAGTCCAAGCCGAATTGTGAGATGCCCAACCTGAACAGGATTTGAATGTCCTCTAGTGATCAAGCCCTGACTTGAACCGATCAGGTTTGCTCTAACCACTGACTCTTTTCTAACTTCATCCAAATTGTATCATATTAGAGTCAAACCACCTTAAGGTACACTTCAGCTATACTAACTGCATTCGAAAGCGCTAACCACCATATGATACATGCCTTCTAGCATATCATTCCAAAAGGATTATTTACTTTTTTCCATACAAGATATTCTTTGTCCTTTTTTACTCTTTTTAGCATGTCTTATGTATCCCATTTGTACATTACCTGATGCATCTCCGAGGTTGATCATACAAAGAAATACTACAATGAAAATGAACTAAAAAGAAATAGAAGTAAAGCCAGCAAAATCTGGGCAACTACCAAATAAATATGATGTACCACTCAATCTTACTTGGCTTACAATTTGTCGAATATGACACATCAGTCCGAACTGAAGAGTTACTCGCCACTATTTCCTTTAAGGAGTAATGAGAATACTAAGGTTTCTCAAAAGATGCTTTAATAATTTGATATTGATTAATCTATCTGCGTACAAACAAATGGGGGTTTATATACCTGTCTACTAGGGTTACTTTACATGTTTGAAAAGACAAAAGGGATATTGTACAATTAGGTTACATGAAACATACTAAAAAGGAGTAAATGAAACAAAGAATATTAGGTATGAAAAAAAAAGAAAAAGGAATCATTCTAGAATGTTGTGTTAGAAGACACATGTTGCTTGGTAGTTGGATATTAGAAATATGATACAAAGTAAGCGAAACAGAAAGCGTTGGCTGTCAGGGGCCATCTTGATTTAGACTATGCCGGGGACCAATTAGCTATTCTGAAGAGAAGTTAGCTCACTTTAGGGTCAGATGCTTGCGGTCAGATTGGGAGCTCGCCTCGATTATTCTTGGGTTGTCTTCTAGGATAAAGCATCGCTGTTAAACAAGGGTGAATCTGACACAAGTAAGGATTTGATATTTAGGTCGGTAGGAGATTGGCTTAGGATAGGAATCCTCGTCTCGACTATGGCCTAAAGCTAGTATCCTTCGAGTAAGTCCTTAGAGTCCTCTGGCTCGGTTATGTGTGATCGATCTAAGTGGTTGATTTCTATCATTTGCTTGGGGGTCGAAAAGATTTGTTCTCAAATCTAAAGCGATCTCTGCTCTTTCTTTAGGGGTACTTACAGGGTCTTCTTTTGTCAATTGGTGAGGAATTAGATTGGACACATTGAAGGTGGAAGAAACACCATAGTCATTAAACAACTTGATCTGATAAGTATTACGGTTAATCTTCTTCAGAACCTTGAACAAACCATCAACATGAGGAGATAGCTTGTTTTATCTCAAGTGTGAGAATCGTTCTTGGCTGAGGTGAATCTATACTAAGTCTCTTGGCTAGAAAGAAATAGTTCGATGGCCTAGGTTACCAATTTCGCGCTGTCTCTGATTGAACTTAGCGATCTTCTTGGTTACAAACCAGTGTATCTTATGTAACTCTTGGGCTTGGTCAACTCCAGATTAGCTTTCTTCAGTAACTGTTAGGGCACCGATCATATCTAAGGGAATAGTGGGGTTAAGGTCGTAGACAACCTCGAATGGGGTCTTCCCTGTAGTACTATGAATAGTTCGATTGAATGCGAACTCTACAATTGGTAGGCATAGGTCCCAATCCCTCAAGTTCTTCCTTACAACAGCTCTGAGCAAATTGCCTAGTGTCCTATTCACCACTTTAGTTTGGCCATCAATCTGAGGGTGGTTACTAGAACTAAATACAAGTTTAGTTCCAAGTTTTTTCCAAAGAGTCTTTCAAAAATAGCTTAGGAATTTTGTATCCCGATTTGAGACAATAGTCATTGGTACCCCATGCAGACAGATAATTTCCTGCAAAAATAAATCGGCAATATATAGAGCATTATTAGTCTGATGGTATGGAATGAAGTGTGCCATCTTGCTAAAGTGGTCAACTACAACAAAAATAGAATCCTTCCCTTTAGATGATTGGGGCAACCCTAGGATAAAGTCTATGCTGAAGTCGGTCTAAGGTAAGGTTAGTATTGGTAGCTACATGTACTCTTTATGGGGTTCTCTCTTCCCCTTAACTCACTTACATACCTTACAACAACCTACTACCTTATGGACATCCTTAGCCAAACCAAGTTAATAAAAGTTTTCCTCCAATCGATTGGCTGTCTTGGTCCCCCCGAAATGATCAGATAATCCTTCACTATGAGCTTCCCTGATCAATAGCTCATGTGCAGAGTAGTTTGGAATACATAGCCTGCGGTCTTTGAACAAAAAGTCATCCTTAAGATAATATCCTCCAACAACTACCCCTTTTCGGCAATGTTCAACAATGGGACCAAAGTGAGGGTCAATAGTATACCGCTCGATGATAAGCGAGAATCCTAATAATTTTGTCTGCAAAGTGGTCAGCAGAGTTTACCGTCATGACAGAATGTCGGTGACCTCATTTACGCTTCCCTTCTTGTGTTGAATTATGTTCGAGAATCCTTCCATAAACTCTAACCACTTGGCTTGCCTTTTTGAAAAGTTGTTCTGACTTCTAAGATACTTTAAAGACTCGTGGTTTATATAAATAACAAACTCTCATGGTAGTAAATAGTGTTGCCAAACACCAATTCCCACTCCCGATGCACGCATTCCAATTCGAAGGGTTTGTTAAAATCTAGTAATGAAAGGACAGGTGCTGAGGTGAGTTTTTCCTTAATCTCTCTAAAGCTCTATTCAGCTCAGTCATTCCATTTGAATCCTTCACTCTTCTTCGTCAATTTGGTCAAGGGGGCGACTATTGTACTAAAGTCTTTAATAAATCACTTATAGAAAAAACCTAAGCCATGAAAACTTCGAACCTTAGTCACATTCTTCGGTGTCGGCCATTCTAGAATAGCTCAGATCTTTTTCTCATCTGCTTGAATCCCTTCTCTTGACACGACAAACCCTAGGAAGATCACCTCCTTTTAGTAGAACGTACATTTTTTCACGTTTTTATATAACTTCTCAGTTTGCAAAATGTCAAATACTTTATGAAGATATTGAACATGGTCATTCAAGTTGACACTATATACCAATATGTCATCAATGTACACGACTACACATTTTTCAATCAAAGGGCGCATTACATGGTTCATTAATCTCATGAATGTGCTCAGTATATTAGTAAGTTTGAACGACATAACCAACCATTCGTAGAGTCCGTGTCGAGTCTTGAAGGCAGTCTTCCACTCATCTCCGGGTTTCATACTAATTTGGTGGTAGCTGTTTTGCAAATCAATCTTTGAAAATATCTTGGCGTCATCATCTAACATATTGTCAAGTCTCGATATTAGGTACTTATACTTAACAGTAATTTGGTTGATTGCTCGGTTTTCAATGCACATGCACCATGAACCATCTTTTTTCGGAATGAGTAGAGCTAGTACAACATAAGGGCTCATGCTCTCCCTTACATATCCTCTCTCTATGAGTTTGTCTACCTGTTTCTTTAGCTTAATAGCTTACTCAAGATTCATCTTGTATGTAAGTTGGTTCGGCAGGGCGGCGCTTGGCTGTAGATCAATATAGTGCTCTATGCCTTGGACTAGAGGCAGTTCTTTGGGAAACAGGTTAGAAAACTCACTTAGCAAGCTTTGGATCTCTTCAGGTACATTATCTAATTCCCTCATCTCCAACAATCTCCTAAACAATAGGAACATGGGTTCGTAAGCCTTCTTAGCAAATTAGAGCTCTCTTCGGCTCATAACTAAGGCTTTCTTCTTAGTAGCTTGGGTAAGCTAATTGTAGGTTTCATTTACTTGGGACGGGGTCAAGGGTTGCAACATAATCTTCTTTTCATCCTTAATAAAGGTATAGGTATTTTTATACCTATAGTGAGTAACATGCCGGTTGAACAACCAAGGCCATCTAAGTAGTAAATGTGAAGCTCCCATAGGGACGACATTGCACACTACCTTATCCTTATACACATTCCCAACACTTAACGGTACGGTCACTTATTCAATTAAGTACAAAGCACCCTTATCATGAAGCTAATGTAGCTTGTAAGGTTGAAGATGCTTTGAGGTTAGTAAACCCAACCTCTACATAAAGGATTGTGCAACGATATTAGTACAACTTCCTCCATCCACAATGATTATGCATAATTAACCTCTGATGGTATACTTGGTATGGAATATATTCTTCCTTAGTCCTCCTTAGAGTTAGGTAAGGAACTTAAGACCCGTCTCAAGACTAAGGTCATCATTTTTCCCTGGTCTACATAGACATAAGCCTCCTCTTCCTCTTTGACTTTGAGTTTTCTAACATCTTCTTCTTTCTTAGGCTTGCTCTTGTCGGTGCTGTCTACTACATCTCCTCAGAGCACCATGATGCGTCGATTCAGACACTCAACAGCCATATGTCCAAAACCTAAACATTTGAAACACTTCATCTCCTTGGTCTTCTATCTGGAAGTCTGCCCCTTCTCATATATCTTTGAGGTTAGCCTAACCTCGGCTCAACTTGGTTGACCTACTCAGCCCTGTTGGCTTGCTTGGCTTTCATCAAATCGATCACTCTTGTCTATAAGACTCACAATAAGATTTTTAGGATTCAGTTTGTAAAATTTAAAGCGATCGAACAAATTGTCCGATTTATCTCAAATTTTATAATGAAGCTAGGATTATTAGTAAAGATAATCCCATAAATTTGAATTTAAGAAAATAACTAATAAAATAAGAGAATATAAAATTTCTAAATTTTAAATATATTACTCGTTATTTATTGGAAATACGTACAATGCATTTTGATAATTAACGAATCATTAGAGATGAACTATATACACACTAAAAATCATAAAATAACTTAAATAATATTTAGAAGTATTTATTTATACCCTATATGTATTTACATGTAGGTAGAAATATGCGTAATTACTTAAAATACGTAAAATATGCTAAAATAAGGTTAATTAATTAAAGAAAATGCATGAATAATTAAAGAAAAATCATGAAAAATGAGGAAAACTCCAGAAAGTAGTCGTAAAAATCTAGAATTGAAGAAAAAAATCAACCAATTATAATGCAACAAATAGAAAGTGAAAAAAAAGAAGAGATAAGATAATTGTCTTATTTAATTAATACACAGTAATTCCTGAATACATCTATAAATAGCTAAAAAATTATAGAAGATCATTTGGACAGTTAGAAGGGTACAAAAATTGAGAGAAAATTAGGATTTAAAAAAAATAGCAAAAATCTATGCAATTAAGGCCTTAAAAAAGATTCCCAACCTGACAACCATTTAGGAGTGAACGGCCACCACTACCACACAGTGGTGGCAATGCCAAGACTGGCCAACAAGGCCATAGAGGCCGACAATGGTCGGAGCCACTAGTTCTTGTGAGTTCGATTTTTCTTCTGATTTTTTATATTTTGTTAAAAATACTAAATAGTTTTATAAAATTATGAAATTTGGTACTTTGGGGTTATTAAGTATGTAGATTTAGGGAAAAATTTTAGTTTGATGATTTTGTATTTAGAAATATATTGTTGTTAAGAAATCATGCAAAATTGAACATATTTCGGTTTAGAAATAAATTACCTTAAAAGTATAGTTTTGAGTCCAAAAATTTTATATTGACTATTTAGAGCATTTAAAACAGTGCTAAGAAGCCCTTTTTCAAAAATGAATTTTTGAAATTTTTAGATAATTTTTAGGCCTTAAAATGATGTATAAAATGGGTAATTTAGAGTTAATTAGGTAATTAAATAGATAATTACTGATTTAGTACATAATTATATGTTTTAAGGTGTTAAAATTTGATGAAGTATGATATTTATAGCATTTAAGATGTTAGATATAATTATTAGGATATTATGTAGTATATACATAATAGGTAATAATAGTAAATTTTAATTTAATTTTGTAAATTAGGATAATTAAATATAAAATTTGATTTGAGATGAATTTAGATATTTTAAAATAGTGATTGAAGTTGAGAGATGATATTTAAAGTGATGAGGATATTGGATGTGTGTATTATGTACATAATAGGTAATGTAAAATAGGAAATATAACAAATAGAAAATATTAGAATAAAAATTGATAATATAATAATAATAATATATAATAAATCTGGTAGGAAACTTAAATTTAGGTGTTTATATGAAATATGTAAAATTTTTTAATATTGGGAATAAATTCGGTACACTAATAAGGGTTTAAATGTATTGGGAAAAATAAAATACTGATTTAGGATTAAAAGTACTAATTAGGATACTCGAGTCTAATGTAATGAATTTCACATTTGTGTTCGGATCGCATTTTTAGGGTTTATGTATAATACTCATGATTAGAATTGATTTAAAAACCTGAATTGGAATCGAATTTAGAAACTGAACCATAAGCAAACCTAGGATGAATTAATAATAACTAATATGTATATGGGAAGAATTAAGTTAAATCATAATTTAGAGTGTATTTATATATATATATATATATATATATCATCAAGATATAAATACTAAAAACGTATTTATATTATATATTATAGGACATATAGAGATGAGTCGACTTACAATTGGCTGAGTGAGCGACCAAAGATACTAGGTAAGTTGGGATTAATGTGTTACTGTATTTTAGAGTACTAGTTTATAGTACTCGAAGGCTTAAAATTGTACTTGATTGTATTTGTTAGATAGTCGATTGTGTGCATGTGTCTGTTTTGGAGTTGATGATGTGATTTGATTTACTGCTCTGACTTATATTGTATGAATTGTATGAAATAATTGAGTACCCTAAATTAGACTTAATCAAATATATGACTTATAAACATAAATTGGACTTGCATAGCAACTTATTAGGGAAACATTAGGATTTTCCGGCCAAATACCGACCCTTTCAAAAGGGATAGTGTTGGATATCATAATCAATCCTTTCTTCATCTTCAGTTAAACCAAGTGACAAATGAGGAGATTACAGTAAGGGTGAAGTCAATGGTTTGAAAGTAGTTGCAGGAGGAGTAGTGTCTTTATTGCATAAGCTTGGGTTTAGTTATGAGCTGTTGTATTAACGGAGACTCCTCAACTCGGATTAAAACAGGTGTAATTTCTCTAATCTCATGATGAGCCGGATAACGTTGTGCGATGGTATTTGCTTGAGTATGCATTGCACCTAATAATTTGGTTGATAATCCTATTTGTGTTTGCTATATGGTTTCAAGTTTTCGTCCTAATTTACCGAGCTGTAGTTACTCATATCCCTATAGATTTTGTTATAGGTGCCAGCTAGGAAGTGGATTACATTTACCTTGAAGTTAGTAACTACAGGATCTTGGGGAGTGAGGATATAAGCTGAAGACCAAATACACTCTCAAGTATAGATTATTCTTTAAAGCTTTTAATATTAATTTACAAATTACTTAAGTAGATTAGGATTAAGTTGTTAAATCTTGTAAAGATACTCAGGTTATTTCAATATAAGTATATATCTTTCTTAAGTTCATAAGTAAATAACATACTTAATTTATGAACTATTTACTTCAAAGCGGGTTAGTTGTGGACACCTTGTGTAAATCAGGTTTAAGATAGCAACTGTATAGCCAGTTTCTATCTTAGAATGATTTGCATGGTGGGATTGTTACGATTCTATCGCTTTTGGGCGTAACACTGTCCTCGACTATACATGGTCTCCACAGCTTTGCTTGAACAGGTTAGCGTAGAACTAGGGGTTAGGAGAATGTTTGCCTAGGTTGGCTTATAGCACTTCTCCTCTATTTTTCAACCCTTTATGCTATCTTTATTGCCTCTTCCAAGGTATAAAACCTCTACACTTCCATAATGTTGCAAATCTCAAATCTGAGCTTAGAAATAAACCTCGATATGGTTTGTGCTTCTAGTTCTTCCACATTGGCTCGGATCATAAGCATCTGAAACTCTCTAACATGATCATCAACAGATCGACTTCCTTAGCGAAGCCCCTACAACTTTGTAAAAGTATCTTATAGGTACGTCTCGAGTACAAATCTTCCTCTTAACGACCCTTTCATCTCATCCCAAGTTCTAACACTTCGCCTTCTATCCTTTGTTCTAGCTGCGTTTGAATTTTTCCACCACATTGCCGCATACTTAGTAAACTCCAGTGCAACAAGTCAGACTTTAACAGCATTTGTATACCCATAACAGTTAAACACCTTATTTTCCGACTCCAAGTATTCATTGGCATCTCTACTTCTATTAAAGGGCGAAATTTGAACCTTAGCATTATTTAGCCCTCGAAGAGCTTAGCGTCCTCATCCTTGTGCTTTGTAATAGTCAGCCTCTTTTTTTTCCTCGAATTCTTCAACATCTAGCTCTTCATCATCTTCCTTAATCTCCTTTAACTCTAGTCTTTGCCTAGTAGCTCCTCTAGCTCGAGGGGGTCGAATTGGGTGATGGGCTCGACTACCTTGGCCATAAACCCTCTCTTGAATATTGTCAAGTAGATTTTGCAGCGACATACCATAGGGTTGTTGCTTGTTAACTTGCATTGTTGTGATTAGACTCTCAACAAGGTTTATGAGTCTATTAAGTTTGTCGTCAACAAACCCTGGGGTATTACTATTATTATGACCACAATTAGGTTGAGTACTACTACTTTGGTCACCAATAACACCCTAAACACTCGAATTTGAAATAATACAATACTTCTCGTACAGATTAACAACTTACTAACAATCTTAATGCCCAACAGTCACTTACACAAAATAGAAACAAACTTGCTCTATTTTTGTAACGAAAAACAAAGAATAAAGTAACAATGAAACCTCACTTACTATCACATAAACACAATGCAATAGTTACTGTCGAGCTTGATTTTTCGATTTTTGTTTAAAATTGATTTCTCATTTCCTGATTAATACTAAACCCTAACCCGTTTAATATTAATCTTCGACTAAAAAAATTAAGAAATTAAGAAATTGCGGTTTTTTATTAAAAATAATTTTTGGAGTCACCACCCGACGGAAGTAAGGAAAAGAAAAAGAAACCGTAATCAATTGGGTGGATTGATTACGATTTAACTACCGGTTTTTGATTAATTTAATGAAGAATCAGATGGCTCCGAATTTGGGGGCTAACCTATTAAACCTTTAACGGGTACCACTATCTATTTATCAAAATTAGGATTATTTTTCTAATTATAATATTTAAAATAAATAAATAAAATAAAATAAAAAGAACTTAAGTTTCTACATATTTTATCGTCACCCCGAAGGTGCCTACGTACCTGCTAGCCGGAATCAGACGATTGTAGTTCTTTCCGAAAACTTTAATGTGTTGGTTCTTTTTATAAAAAATGATTGGTTGAATTTGCGTTTTTATTAACCATTTTATTTTTATTAAGAAAAATCCCTAGAAGCCTAATTTTTATTCCTAATTATAAAAAAAAAAACCTAAAAACCTAATTTTTGAAAAGCGCTAAATTAAAAATTTTATTTAAAAATAACTAAGTGATAATGTTTTTATTTTCAAGAAAAACCCTAAAGATTTTATGAAATATGCAATGTTCTACATGATGAAACTTTTATATAGAAAAGATGCTTAAAACATTAAAAAAGAAAGAAAGAAAAAAAAATTTCCTAATCATAGAAAAGTTGCCTTAATCATAGAAAAATATCTAAATCATAGAAAAGATGTCTGAATCATAATAAAGAAACCTAAACTATGGAAAAGACATCTAAACTATGAAAAAGACATCTAAACTATGGAAAAGACATCTAAACTATGAAAAAGAAGTCAATTAAAGATTTTTTTTTATTTTATCAACATCAAAATGATTTTTTAATTTAGAAAAATTACATATTTTATCGTCGCTCTGAAGGTGCCTACGTACCCACTAACTGGGATTAGACGATCGTAGTTCTTTTTTTTTTAAAAAAAATCTTTAGTGTGTTGATTGATTTTAATTTTGAAAACTGACCGAGTTTACGTTTTACGTTATTCAGTTTATCAAAAATACTTAAAAAAAAAAAGGGTCCTAACTCATGAATGATTTAAAAGAAAACTCTCTAAGACACTATAACTTTTTTTGTAAAAATTTCTTTTTTGTTAATGTTTTATTTCTAAAAAAAAAAATAATTTCTATGTAATGATTTCTAAAAAAAACCTAATCTACATATATATATATATATATATTTACTGTCAACAGCTACTTATCTAAATAAATTAATAAACTATGTAATATACTTAATATATAAACTAATATTAAAAGTCTCCTAACTATATATATACATACATACTATTAAATAACTAAGTAACTAAAACATAATAACAACTAATCAACAACAATAATAATAATAAAAACTAGTATTCAAACCTGATTTGGGCAGTTCAGTAAAGGATCCGAGGATGCAATTTGGGGGCTGTTCATCAACGAAGAGGTTGTGGCGTGTAACGGAACTGCTGTTGGCGTAATCTACAGTGACCTTGTGTTGCTGTGGACGTATATCGATTATCGCGGCATGAGTAAGTATCCTTGCAGTGGACGGTGCAGCGATGGACAGCGTGTACTGCTACGTGTTGTAATGGCGGTATGGATGTTGTGTTTCGATTGAGTGTTTGGGGACGTTGGCTGCTGCATGGAGAATGGAATTGGCAGCAACAGTGATTGTGCAACCGAATCACTTGAAGTGTAGATGTGGGGCTGCTGCTATTGTTGCGATTTGTATTCTGCTTTTCCCTACTGTGTACTTATGATCGTGCGAGTCGATTGGGGCTATATCTGTAGCGTCCAGATTGCGGGTGCCCGCCGGGTTGTGTGACTTCCAGATTGCGCCGCTCAGATTCTGGATGAGAAGACGTTCGCTGCTGCTGTTGCGTGGAGCAATTGGCGTGGATGGAAACTGCTCAGGCCTACTATTAAAGAAGCTGTTGTGTTCGTATGCTATGGAACACCCGCCGGGTTGTGTGACGTCCAGATTGCGCCGCTCAGATTCTGGATGAGAAGACGTTCGCTGCTGCTGTTGCGTGGAGCAATCGGCATGGATGGAAACTGCTCAGGCCTACTATTAAAGAAGCTGCTGTGTTCGTGTGCTATGGACGTGAAGGGCTGCTGTTTGTTGGGTTGCGGCTGTGCTGTTCGTTGGATGAAGCACATTTTTGAATTTTTTGATGAAGCTGATAATTCCCTTTCCGTTGTGGTTTTTTTTTTCTTTTTATAAAGTCCAAATCAAATCCTAGTATATCCGATTAAACTAGATTCAAATCTCATTCAAATCTGATTTAACTAGACTCATACGACTTGATTAAATATGAATCTTTTGTAAAGATAGAAAAATAAAAACATTGGTGCCTGTTGAAACTCAAACCTGTGTCCTCTAATTAAATCCACTCAAGTACTTCGTTGCTTATCCATTAGGCTATTGGTTTGTGTCTTGACATTCATTACAATTAAATTATATTTAAATTATCTGAATTCCTAAACTAAAATTTTTTAACTAAACTAAAATTAACACTAACATTAAACTAATTATTCCTAATATAAATTACTTCCTAAAAATCTACGAAATCATTTCCTTTTCTTATTTTTTTTTTGGTATTTTCATTATTTGTTAATTTTTATCATTTTTATCTTTTATTAACTTTTTGTTTATTATTTTTTTGAATTAAGACCCTTTTTTGTAAAAATAAAAACTAAGACTATGGAAGGGCAAAAATTAGGTGTCTTCAGTTACGAAAGGAACACAACAGCCATTAGTAGTAAAGCAAACTAAGACTTCATTGTAACTTCACAGACTCCTTCTCAGAACTGTACTCTGATACCAGCGAAGCTAATGCATCTCCAGAATTGGACACACAAAGAAGCACCACAACGAAAACGAATTGAAAAGAAACAAAAGAAAAGCTAGCAAAACTTAAGCAGTTACTGAATGGATATGATGTACCATTCGATCCTACTCAGTCTAAAATTTGCTGGATATGACACATCAGTCCTAACGAAAGGGTCACTCACTACTACTCCTTACTAAAGAGAATAGATGAGAGTTGAAGAGTAATAAGAACACTAATGTTTCTCAAAGGATACTTGAATAATCTGATATGGATCAATTTATCTACCTACAAACAAATGGGGGTTTATATACCTGTCTACTAGGGTTACTTTACATATATGAAAAGACAAAAGGGGTATTCTATAATTATATTACATGAAACATATTAAAAGGGGGTAAAAGAGACATAGAGTATTCAATACGGAAAAAGAAAAGAAGGAATCATTTTGGAATGTTGTGTTAGAAGACATGTGTCGCTTGGTGGCTACATATTAAAAATGTGATACAAAGTAGGTGCAATAGAAAGCACTGGCCTTTAAGGGTCGACCTGATTTGGATTAGGCCGGGGACCAATTAGTTCTTCTGAAGATAAGTCAGCTCAGTCCGAAGTTGGATGCTTGTGGTTGGATCAAGAGCTCACTTCGGCTATTCTTGGACTGTCTTCTAAGATAAAACATTGCTGTTGAACAAGGGCAGATCTGACATAAGTAAGGATCTGATATTTAGGTCGGTAAGAAATTGGCTTGAGATAAGAATCCTTGTCTCAACTATGGCTTAGAGCTGGTATCCTTCGAGCGAGTCCTTGGAGTCCTCTAACTCGGCTACGTGTGATTGATCTAGGTTGTTAATTCCTATCATTACCCTTTTCTATTATTTTCATCTATGTATTGTAACCCTAGTAAGGCAAGTATATAAACCTCCATTTGCTTGTATGCAAACATCATCACTATTCATTATGGAATATAGACATTACTCTTTTGAGAGCACTTAACCATGTCTTCTCTCTTATCTTTAAGCTCTTATCTAGCTCTTTTAGTAAGAGTTAGTGGCAAGTGGCCTTAGCACTATTTGTATGGCATATAGAGTGTAGGATTAGGCAAGAGTTGGATTTGTTGGTATGTCATATCCAGTTGGTAGTCATTTGGGTTTGCTAACCTTTGTGTTTCCTTTTCTGTTCCTGTTTGTTGTGGTGTAGTCTCCATATATACGACTTTAGAGATGCATCAGTAGTAGTAGTTTTTTCATCACAAATTGTGAAGAATACATTCTCAGAGAATTTCTCTCATGAAGCTTACCTTAAGCTTATTTTCTTTTGAATGATTATTAAGCGTGTTATTACTCTTTAATCTTCTCGAGTTCTTATCAATCTTCCTCTTAAGATTGTGGTGAAGATAGGAATTAGCCTCTGACCTCCCAAAACCTTTGCTGACCTATTCCTAGCCAAGGCCAACCTGTTCAACACATGGCCGAACAGATGCTAGAAGACCTAAAAGAGGAAGGAGAGTAGTTTAGCAATGTCCTTGCTAACCTAAGAAAAGTCATAGGACCAAACAACCGAGGTTCTAAGCCCAAAGACCAGCTAGACACGGCCCGAAGGATCTAGTGCCGACCAATCCTAAAGCTCGGCAATTGTAAGCCGATCTCATAGGTAGTTTGGCTAAGCATTATGAGACTTTAGCGACTTCGATCTGAACTAAGACATCCAACTGCCAACCTTAAGCAGTTTGGATCCTACTCATTCCAGAATAGCTTGGATGATCCGCATGTCAACCTTTCTGCTAAAAAGCATAATTTTGTACACTTATAAATATTTTCTTTATTTTAATCATAAGCCTAATCTATAGGGTTTAAGGCCTTGTGTATAATTTACAATTTTGCCATTAAAGTTTAGGATTTACTATAAATAGCAATACTTGTACGTAGTAGTAGTTTTTTTCATCACGAATTATGAAGAATACATTCTCAGAGAATTTCTCTTATAAAGCTTGCCTTAAGCTTGTTTTCTTTTCAATGATTGTTGAGTGCGTTATTACTCTTTAATCTTCTTGAGTTTTTATCAATGTTCTTCTTAAGAATTGTAGTGAACTTCTCATTTAAGTGACTTAGTGAGTTATATCTAATCCCTTATTTGAACCTCAAGTATTGATTTGGATCTTGTGAGTGATATCAAGACCCATTTCTTGCTCAAACCCTAATTATGTTTGTATATTAGTGCATGATATCCATTCATATTTGCATTTAAAAGCCCTTTTGTTATCTATTTCAACCTCCTAAACATACCTAAGACCGATTTATAGTTTTGTGTTCACTGTGTTTTGTGCTTGCTTTGACGACCTCCAGTCTTTAAGGCAGTGTTCCGTATTAAAGTTCACACACTTTAGTTTAGGTAAGTTTCGTAATTTCATTAATTTTGTTTGTAAAATTGATGGAGTATTAGATCAGGGTTTGAATGTTTTGTGAATTGTTAAAAATTATGGATTAAGGGTGTAATTGTCATGTGTAGATGTAGCATAAATTGTGAATTAAGGTCAGAATTGTAATTGTGAGGATTTGGTTATGATAAGTTTTTATTATGGTCTATTAATTTCATGATTGTTCTAGTGAAAGCATTTATGGTATTAGTAGAAGTCAAGTAGTAGAGGCAAAGATAGGCCTAGAGAGAGGAATTAATACGCATGTCAAGAACAGAATAGGGCGATAGTATCGGGGTAGGTACAAACTTGTAGAAGGCTTGAAGTGAAGGGTGATGAAATGCAAAAATGGGAAATAAGTAAACGAGACAAATAAGCAAAAGTCATAAATGACTTTGAGGATATGACGTGTTAAGGAAACTTCGTGGACTCATAAATTTAGCTCGATATGACATACGAGTAGCTTGGTAAGATCACTCACTACTTATCTTCACTTAAGGGTTAAGATAAGAGTAAGAAAAAGGGGTAAGCATACTTAGCTCACGAAAGGAGAAGTATATTCAATATTAGATGTGTAAAATCATTGTGCAACTACATATTATAGAAGGGTATTATATCCAAAACTTAGGGTAACCTACCTTAAACGGAAAGTACAAAAAAGGGTTTTGCTTAAACTAGTAATGTATAAGAAATAATAAAAGGGTATAAATGAAAATTCAAAGAAATTGATATTAGTGTAGTAGGGTTCTTTTCATGTGGGATTGGACACATGGCATTTGGTCATTGGGGGTACTTCTAGCAAATACAAACAAGTAGTACAGTCATGATGTGGTTTGTCGAGCAAAGGTGTTGAGTAGACCAAAGGGTCTGCCCAAGAAGATGTGGGTGTGGATGTACTCTAAGGTTCTCGGCATTAGTATTATCGAGCTACTAGTGGGCATGGTCATGGCTAAACAGATGTATGAAGGGTTTGAGCTATTAAGGGAGCATATTTTAGGTTAGCACATTATTACCGATAGGAGAGAAGTTACTCAACTCAATATATGGATCTAGTTAGTAGTGAGGATTAACTCAGCCTTGGTAGGAGTTGGTTGGAACAGGAGAATCTGCTTTGTTAGTCCTTCAAGATCTTAAGCTCGAGCTCGAGTTAAAGGTCCAATAGTTCGATTCCTATCAGGAATATTGTTAAAAGTGATATGAGTCAACAACTAATATACCTAGCTAAGATGATGCGTACTACGCTAATTGCCAAATCACCTTCATATAAAACCACCTCAAAACTCTAAACTTATAATTTACTTAAGCCTTTTTTTTTTCATCCTTCACTACAACTAAAGTAGAGTAATTTGTCCCTAATTAGGCGATCACTTACTTGAGTGTCCCTATATACTGAAAGTAAGAAAACTTTTTCGTTTTGCTCCTTTTCATTCATATAAACATTACCACTTTGGGAAATAACTCTTCCATTTCCACTTGGGTTAAGGTATATCTTCTCTTGTGAAACCCCTTTCCTTTGCCCCCTACCACCCCCCCTTTCCCTTACCTTTTTTGGTGCTTTTTTTGTTTCCATAAGATTAAAATGTTCAACCAACCTAAACTCCATCAAGCTTTCTATTGGAGCCTTAGGCCAAAATTTAGACTCCTTACCTTTGTATCTTTACCTAAGTCTATCCATTTAGCCAATCATAAAATATGAACATGGCATCATTGTCACTCATGTTGAAAATATCTAAAAATAGCATAGGGAATTCTAATACCTAGCCTTAATGGACACCTTATACATTAACCATTTTAGTATAGCCTGAACCTCCCTTTTAGCATTACTTAAGTAAATTAAACCCTTAATTTAGCATTGAAATCCTCCCTCATATTTATGGAGCCAGCTCCTAGCAATACTTTATCAAACTACTTACGAACTATGATATGAACACATCATAATCAACCTTGATACACCATCCAACACCTTAATTGCATCAAAATATTGCTCCATATGTTATAGGAAATTATCTATTTCCTTAGTGCACCTAGTCTCGTAGAAGTTCTTAGGTCTTGGCACAATTCTAGGGCCATTATAATTACATTTATAATTTAACAACTTGAACTTGATTTGTAGACATTTAGTCTTCGCAATATTATCCTAATGAAAATAGATTCAATGACATTTTACATCATAGTATATTTGTTAACCGCATGAATCATAGTTAGTTATAAGAGCATTTATCTTCTTAAGTATTGTAACAACCTAATCGAAACTCTTATCACCGAGATATTGTCTGTTTTCACATAATACGCTGCACGATTTTATTCCTTAGCATAGTAACTTCTTAGGAGGTTACCTAACCTAAGAATACTCTAACTTGAGCATACTTAGCTTTGAAGTTCCAATGAACTTTAGGTTACTGTACCAAAAGATGTCTTGATAATTACAGTTTCGTCACCTAGTATTTAAAGGGTATTAAAATCCATCCCCCTTACAAAACTGATATCCTCATTGGTTTCCTTACACAAGTCTAGAATCACTCCGAGCATTGTAAGGACTCTACCTTTCTAGTTTGTGAACTGTTCTAATAGTCAATATTGTTGCTTGGAACCTTGCAGTGTAAAGGAAAAAAAAAAAAAAGAAAAGAAAAGAGAGGAAAGGAAAAGGTATGACAAGAGATCATAAGTCCCCGAAGTGGAGGCTTATGCAAAACAAGTAATGATAAGGAAATCAAAATGAGAAAGTTTGGGAGTAAGGTATGTGTAAGTGTATTAAAGTTATGGCCATAACAAAAGTTAATGATTATGATGTGATGTGAGATCCAAAATTTTGCAGTGGAAATGTGGTGGGCTCATAACCTATAGGTCCTACGATCGAAACCTGATTTTGATAGTATAAGTCTTTTACAAAAGCGAGCCATACTCTGAGTATCACAATTATATACTCCTTTTGTATAATACATGATCCATAAACAAATCTACAAAAATCCTCAATTCTTTGATCCATAGCACTTCTAATCCTTATCCTTAAATAGCTAGTAATATTTTAAGGCTCATTATATGAATCATGCTCTAAGATCACCTTATAACAACTCGACAAAATTTCTCTCACTGAGATATTGTTTGCTTTAATGTAATATGTACAGTTTAGTCCCTTGGTGTAGTTGTTTTCCAAGAGATCACCCATTCTAGAATTGCTTTAGCCTGAGTACACCAAACTTTGAAGTTCTTGTGAGCTCTAACCTACTACATCAAAAGGTGTCTCTATAGTTAGAGTTTCATCACGTATATTTAAGAGGTATTACAAGTATTTAAAAAAAATTGTGTTTACATACGACTTTTCATATTTCTCTAGTGTTGTATATAAAGAAAAAAATATATTAAACAATATACTATGGACAACATGTTCCTTTTACATAAAATACCCAACAACATTGTTTCCCCTCTTGTAATTACTACCTTTACAATAAATTAAAGTCTTTGCATATCTAATTAGGCTCATTAATGGTAAAAGATGTCCGATGTTAGTAAATATAGTGTAATCTCAATTAATTAACTAATAACTTTAGTAAAAATTGCTTACTTACAGTAAGAACTCCACATACAGATACACACACACATACACACATAAAACCATGTTTATTATCCCTCCAAAAACTATTGCCTTTTAATTGCTAAGGTGAATTGTAAATGTATTCTCTTATGTTTGCTCTAGCCTTTATGTACGCTTGATTCCCTTCTTTTTAAAATTGAGGACTTGATCTTAAATTTTTAAAAGATGTGTTTTAGACCATACTTAACTATTTCACCCATGGATAAAATAATTAAAATAAATAAATAAATGCACTTCTTTATTATTTTTATAGTGCAAAATGATCGTTTAAGGATTGAAAAAGCACTTTTAGAAGATCTTGAGGTCCAAATTCATAATTTTAGAGATAATATGGTTATGTGCAAATAGATAAAACACAAAAGGTGTAATTATAATGTATTCTAATTGTCAATTATATGTAGTCCAACTTAATTAATTAACTGCTCATTATGATGGAAACCTTTGAATTACAATAAAGCCGGTGCCCCCTTCTTGCACTATCTGCGGTTATTGTCTTGCCAATATACAATAAAAGATGCCCAATGGCTCAATCAGTTGCAATTCAAGATGCAAGTCCACTAAAAAGCTTTGCAACTTAAGTTGTTCAGATTTAATGTCTACTACTAGGTTTAGTTGGGTGAGTTAAGCAAATGTATTAATTATTAGGATAGGTAGGATGAACTATCTTAATAATTGACTAAATTCTTCTCGACCATTTGATTAGGAAGGCATTTTGTAAATATAGAGATTATCTCTTCATTTGTAATCAATTTATTTTTTAGTGAAATAATATGTCCTGCCTTGAACTTTTCTCTTTATCTTTTCTCTCTAAAATACTTGTGTATTGACTGATTCTAGTTAGGTTTTAGAGTGCTTTAGTGCCATACAAAAGGCCCCATAAGCTTTAATCTTACGACACCATATGTGATCGTATAACATGGCTTCCATGTGTACTTATGATAGTTTACATGTTGAGTTTCACCCCATACTCTTTTGTGGGATTTTTTTTTTTTTTTTGTTAACGGATAAGAAATTGCTTTAGGTTTTAACAATAGATTTGGGTGTCGAATCAACGCTAATATACTAGATTCTTTTATAATAATAAGTTGTAGAGTATAAGTTTAGTTGATTAATGTTTCAAATATTATAAATCATGAAGTTATAAATTGTTATTTATTGAATTGATACTGGGAAAATGTGAAATATATTGTTATCATGTAAGTTGTAGATTTATAGTAGCTTTGAGCTGGTATGAATATGTAATAGATTATTCACGTTTCTCAATTTCAGAATGTAACATGGCACTTATAATTCAGATTGACAGAAATCCTATTTTAACCTATAAATCGGAAAAAGTTGCCTCTATATTAACTTAACTTTGAATCATATCGTTGGCTAACAGTTTAGTCTTGTGACATATATGTGTGATTGTACAACTTGGCTTCTATATGTGCTCATAGTAATTTATGTGTTAAGTTTTGCCCCATCCTCTTCTTGTGTGATATTCTTTTCAGGTACAGTGGATAAGAAATTGCTTAAGATTTTGACTATAGATTTCGATGTGAGATCAAAACTAGCACACTGGATTCTTTTATAACAATAAGCTTATCTTCATTTATTTTTCTTAATTTATCTTTTAAATATATTATCATATATAATTAATGGTTAAGATTATAAAAAATATAATGATGTTATAATGATATTATATGATATTTAAAAAATTTAGATAATTTTTGTAAATTGAGAAAAATTGAGATGATTCAAATCCGTAGATATTATAATTATAGAGTTGCAAGCTATCATAAATTGAATTGATACTGTGAGATATTTTATTATCATGTAGGTTGTGGATTCCTAATAATTTAGAATTGATGCGTAATATAGTGGATTATTTATGTCACTCCATTTCGGATCATGTCACGATACTTATAATCAGAGTATTGAAGATGTTTAAATCTATAAAAACAATTGGAAAAAAGAAAAATAGAAATTTGGACCTTTCAATGCATTTTCCCTATTAGCTTTGCTTTGGGTCTCACCGTGGGCTAATCCTTTACACGACGAGATTAAAAATAAAATAAAAAATCATAGTGAAAGTAAAGGAAGTGTCAAACTGGTAAAGATGTGCAACACGTGAGGTTAGTGATGCTTTGCAATATTTATGAATTCAAATCAATCAAAACATTGGCCAAAAAATTATATATATAGAAAAAAGAAAAAACCAATCAAAACAAAACAAGCAACACGTAGAGATAAACCTATCAAGTTGACTTATAACCAGGTAGGCACTATTGGACTATTGCATATGAAACAGCGGATTCCTCACCTAATACTATTCATTAAAATAATTTTCACTCAATCCCGTCTAAAAATAGCCTCGAGACCGTTGTTTAGGGTTTGAAAAATTTTTTATACCTTTCAACGTTGATGAAACAAGTAAATATACGAAAAGAAAATCTTTTTATTTGGATTCTCAATGGGAACTTTTATACATTCAATTATAATTGTTGAAATTACAAGTTAAATATTAATTTCTATAAGTTTACGATTTTATAATATTTTTTACTTAAAACGGATGCAAAATCTTTAAATGTAGACTTTTAGTAAAATTATTAATTTTTTTATATATGATTTTATAAGTTTATAATTTTATATAATTTTATATGATTTTATAAATTTAAATGAACTATAAAATTACTACTATGATAATTCCGTAAGATCATCTAATCTCATCAATTAAATATTGAAATAGTTAAAAGAATTAATATAATAGTAATTCTAATGGCTAGATAATAAATTCGGCAGTCCATCATTTTTAATACAAGCTTCCATATACTTAGTACAAGCTTTTATGATACCCGTCAACATTTTCAACGTTCAATTATGCAATAAATGGTGTTAATTAATTAGGGAGTAGAAAAAACAAGAACATTCAACACTTGTAGGCAGTGTTTTCCACCGTAATTGCTTCCTTACTTTGAATGGAACTGAAAATGGTGGGGACAATTGGGGCGTGCGCCTTTGACCCAATTGTGCTTCTCTCTCTCTCTCTCTCCCCCCCCTTTCTAGTTTCTCCTTATATATTATTTAAGAAAATAAATAAAGACAAAACTTAAATAAACCAATCGCTGTCTATAGGTTAAAAAAAATCTAATATCTTTAATAATTAAAATAAAAAATAGAATAGTTCAACAGTTGTAACCCTTATTCCATTTAAATATATCGAGTAAGAATAAAGTTAGCTGTCATGCTCTAAGAATATAATACATACATACATACATATATATTATTGATAGGTGTTCATATATTTTTCAATATCTATTAAATACTTTTCAAAGAAGTGAGTAAATGCATTAGTATATAAAAGGTTTATTCATTTAATTTACTATAATTTCTCATAGACACTTGATAATTTATTGCATTCTAAGTTAAAGATGATTTTGATGGACCAAATTTATTCTCTACTCCCCTCGGGTTGTAATAAGATAATAGTTGACAATACATATATATATATATATATATATATTATTTAAGCTAGAGTTATTAGAAATTACCTATGCAATCCTAATTTAATATTCTTTAACAAAAATAGCAATACTAATATAGGTTTTTAAACTAAGAAGAGTGAATGTGGTAATTTTTTATTTTTCTCAGCATTAATCTCTCTTTTCTCTCTCTCCTCTTTTTATTACAAATTTATTTGCTCAATTTTTCTCTAATTGCTTTTTTCACCACCCATTTTACTTGTACAATAAATTCCACACCAATATTAATATTTTATTTTCATTATATAATTTTTTAATCAAAATTAATACATAATCTTTAACTTGAGTACATTTGATATAAGTAATATTTATATTTAGATACCTACAACGTGGTATGCCATCAATTAGTATGTATAAAATCCTAAAATCATCTTTAGATTTTAATTTCGATATAAGTTCGACTTATTATAAAACCTCTTATGCAATCAGTTAAATCATAGGCACCTCAATGTTTGACAACTCCATTTATTTTTAACATAATTGCTACGTGTCATTATCAAATGAATGGTAAGTCAAATATACAAAACTAACCATTTTCAAAAGCTATATATTCATTCCACCGAAAAAAAAAAAAAGTCTTTATATTCAATTGAATTTCTTGGCAAAAAATAAAAAAGAATTAAAAAAAAAGACTTTTAAGCACATACTTAATAATGGATTTGCATTTGCTGTTTAAGGATGTGCTCCCATTCTAATAACATGAAAGTTGTAATTCCTTATTATCTTATATATATATATGACACATACACAACAGCTCGTGCCTAAAATAAAGTATATTAAATATGATTTACGTTACAAATAGAAATTATAGTAAGAATGATAATTTTTTCCACTTTTTATATTTTCATTTGCTAAAATTTAGTCCCTTTAGTTTATGTGGAGAACGTCATGTATAAAAAGATAAAAGCTGGTAATTTATTGAAGAATAATTAAAGAAATTTATTGATTAAAAGCTAATTTTTAAGAGGAGTGATATTAAAATTGATATTTTAACTTTAATTAAATAGATTTTTTACTACCTATCTAATCATGCATGGTTGAGAAAACGTATTCCTAACTCGTTCACTTCACTGAATATAATAAGGAATGAATGTAATTAGAATTCTTAAGAAATATAATAAGGATGTAATAACTATTATTTTATTTAATTAGATTAATAAATAACTTAAGAATAGACACATAATAGAACTTTAATAATTAAAATACCCTTAATTCATTTTCTTTTTTAAGTAATTTTAAAGTAATAGATAGTAGCGGTAGAAATTAACTATAGAGGCGGAAGCGGTGGTAATGGTTAACGGCAATTGCGAGCAGTGGTTGTTACGCTCTGAAGCGGCAGAGTCGTAATAGCCCCGCTGTGTAAACCATCTTAAGATAAAAGTTGGCCTTACAACCGCCATCTTAGTCCCGATCTACACAAGGCGTCCATGACTAACCCGCTTTGAAGTAAACAGTTTGTAATTTAAATAAATCATTTACCTAAGAAAGTGAAGAAATATATGTATATATATACACTATAATTTAGTTATTACAATTATCGTTTACAATATTTCTCCGTAATATACTTCCTAGTTATTACATTATTCAAAAATGAAAAATTTTAAAGTAAAAGCTTAGACTTTAAAAAAATATTTGTTCATTCTTCAAATGTTTTTCCTTACTCCCCAGGATCCAGCAGTTGTTAGCTTCAGAGTAGTTGTTTGCCACTTTTTAGCCAGCACCTGTATGACGTCTATAGGGATGTAAGCAATCACAGCTCAGTAAGTTAGGATAGAGGACTTAAAACTATACCATAAATATACAACAGGGTTATCAATTAACTTATTAGGTGCAATGTATGTGCAAGCAAATACCATCGCATGACGTTGTCCGGCCCGTCGTGAGATTAGAGAAATTGCGTCCGCTCTAATCCGGGTTGAGGAGTTGCCATTAATGCAACAGCTCATAACCAAACCCAGGCTTGTGCAATGAAGACTTCGCTCCTCCCGTGACTACCTTCGAATCATTAACTTCACCCTCGCCGCGACCTCCTCTCTTATCACTTAGTTCGACTGAAGATGAAGAAAGGACCATTATGCATCCTGCACTATCTCTTTCGAAGAGGTTGGTATTTGGTCGAAGAGTCTAAGTTTCCCTAATGGGTTGCCATGCATGTTCGATTATGATTACTGGTCGTATATTTGATTAAGTCCAGTTTAGGGTGATCAATTATTTCATACAAATCATACAATACATGCCAGAGCAATAAACAGAATCATAGCATTACCCATAATCAAGCATATACACACATTCAACTATCTAGTAAGCACAAACAAGCATAATCTTAAGCCTCCAAAATATAGCATCGTATTAATCCCAACTTACCTCAATTCCTCGCTCACTCACTCGAGGTTCGACTTGCTCTGGCTATTGCTGATCATCCTTATAACACAAACATGGTTTCAGTTTTTCATATAACTATTATAGATTCATTTTATCTTATAACGCTTATTGTTATGTTTTGTTTAGGGTTTAATATGCCTAATTATTTAGGTCTTAAGTCTTTTACAATTATTCTAAGTATGGAGTTAGGTTCAAGTTTGATTTCCGCATCGATTTCTAAATTAGGTTCTAGTTTGATTTTTAAGTAGTGTTTTATACTAAAAATTCATTTCAACCCATAATGTGAAATTAATCACATTACTTCCCGATCTTCTAAATATCATCATTATCCCTAGTCAGTATTTTATTTCACCGGTATACTTAAATTCGCATTAATGTACCGAATTCACTCCTGATGTGAGAAATTTTTACATTTTTCATCTAATTCAATAAATTCAAGTTTCTTATCAGATTTATTGTACATTTTTATTATTATCATAATATCAATTTTTATTATAATATTTTCTATTT